>CAIGQZ010000461.1:3513404-3524399 GCA_903798205.1 Danio tinwini
TTATTTGTAGCCTACCGTTTCAACTACCTGACCCGCATGGTCTCTGTTTTACCCATAACCAAATCATATAAATAAAGGTAAGTTACACACAAATTACCACCTGTCAATCACTTTTTCCGCGGGACTCTGGCATGAATAGGCAGAGTGATCTGTGTCGTTATAATGGCGTCAACAAACTTGGTTGGTAAAAAAGGTTCACAACCAACAGAAACCAACCAACAGTATCTGAGGTTTTCGCTATAATTACTAAGTACAAGCATCAAAGCGAAATATTGAAGCAGTGTACTGATGCTGTGACACGTTACCTGATAGATTCAAAAGACAGAAGAGTCATTAGATAGGGACAAGATTAAATAAACATCACGTTTAACAACCATAGTGAGATGTGATCCAGCGGTACATCCTTAATAAACTGCCCGACGTGCACTACTCTCTGGGGTTTTGTGCTCAAAGCACCCGCTGACTGCCTGGAGCTCAGATGTGCGCGTATGCTGCAGCGCATACCTTAGTGTGTGTTTGCGGTCACGTGATGTGCATTTTCAGCTGTATAGTGTGGAAGGAGGGCTTTTCAGAAATGCTAGGTGAAATGCCAGTGTGGATGCCATTTTAAAACTAAGACGTATTAGTGTAAACAGGGCCTGAGTGTGTATTTTTCACCAACGGGTTGCTGCTGCGACAGGGGCGGGGTGGAGGATCGCAATGCCAGCTCAGCATTGTGATGTTTATCGGCCAACAGCGATGGACGAGGACATCGTCTATCGACCCAACCCTAGTATAAAGTAACCGAGATATAAACTCGCAATTGTGTAATATAAAGAAGTTTGAATTTACAAGATATTGGCTCATAAACATTTAATTGTGAGAAATGAATGAATGAATAAATGAATGAATGAATGAATGAGGGGCAAGGGGGAGTGAATTGGGTAAAGTCTTATTTAACCCTGTTTATTTATTAATTTATTCCATCGTGTGGTGGAAAACAGCTTTAATAGTTATTCCATAAAAATGAGGTCAAAATCCCTTTATTTTAAGAGTATATTTAGAAGATGTTGAACACACATTTTTCAACTGTTCTGCAAATGTCTTTCTGTTTCCACATATGGACACTCTTGAAATACACTGCACAAACTCAGACAAGAAGAGTTTGTCAACTGAAGACACTCCTGAGTGTAGTTAATGTGATCTCCGAGTTCTGTAAAAGCTCAGGAAAGTCAAGTGCTGGCCCATTTCATTTTTCACGTTCTGCTGTTTATCGTTTGCGCAGCTGTTTTGCCGCATTGATGTGTGTACTGGAGTGAAAAAATGTCTAAGGTATACAAACACTGCTCTGGACGCACAAGGTTAAGGTAATGGGGTGATCTGTACCACTTAACAAAAGTATGCCACGAAGGTCAACCGAATGTCATCTTAGTTTAGGTTGAATCAATTATTTTGTTGTTATAATTGAATATTATTGGTTGAATTGATTGAAAGTTCAGTTATTAACAGTTTTAAGTTCACTGAGGTGTGTAACTGGAACCAAATGTTACTCATTTTTAATTAGAAAAATTTCCAGGAACATTACAATGTAAAGAGCGACACGGTGGCTCAGTGGTTAGCACTGTCGCCTCACAGCAAGAAGGTCGCTGGTTTGAGTCCCGGCTGAGTCAAATGGCATTTTTGTGTGGAGTTTACATGTTCTCTCCGTGTTCGCATGGGTTTCCTATGGGTGCTCCGGTTTTCCCCACATGTCCAAAGACATGCACTATAGGTGAATTGAATAAACCATTTTGGCCGTAGTGTGTGTGTGTGTGTGTGTGTGTGTGTGTGTATAAATGAGTGTGTATGGTTGTTTCCCAGTACTGGGTTGCAGCTGGAAGGGCATACGCTGTGTAAAACATATGCTGCATAAGTTGGTGGTTCATTCCGCTGTGGTGACCCCTGATGAATAAAGGGACTAAGCCAAAGAAAAATTTATGAATTACAGTGTAAAGCAGAATTAATATTTAAGATTACTAATCAGTTTTTATCATAAATAAATGTACTATAGTGTATAGTTGTTTTTTTTAAGTATTTGCCCAAAACTGAAAAGTAAATAAACTAACAATAACCCTAGAACCTTATTGTGATGTGTGACAATTAATTCTGAATTCAAAACATTATATTGTGCCATCTAAAACTAATATTAAAATGTTTACTGCTGCGTAAAACATATGGTGGAATAGTTGGTTCATTCTGCTGTGGCGACCCCTGATAAATAAGGGACTAAGCTAAAGGAAAATTAACGAATTACAGTGTAAGGCAGAATTAATATTGCTAATTTGTTTTTATCATAAATCTAAATGTACTGTAGTGTACAGTTTGTAAGTATTTCCCCAAAACCGAAAAGTAAATAAACTAACAATAACCCTAGAGCTTTATTGTAAAGCGTGACTATTCATTCTTCTGAATTTAAAACATTATATTGTGCTGTCTAAAATGTCTGATAATTAATCCACTGCGTAAAACATATGCTTGAATAGTTGGTGGGTCATTCTGCTGTGGCAACCCCTGATAAACAAGAGACTAAGCAGAAGGAAAATTAATGAATTACAGTGTCTCCTGTACAAACATCTAAAATATGCTGAAACAACAATCAGGATGTTAGGGAGACAACATAATTGTCTTATGTTCAATCCACTTACATTTGTAAAAACTAATGAGTTAGCTTAATTCCTTCATGTTGTCCCAGCATTATTTTACAGTGTAGTTAATAAAAGAAAGTAATTGAAAACATGTTCAGTAGTGGACTTTGAACCCTATTGTGTGTTATTTCATATACTTGCATATTATATTATATCTGATTTCTGCAAACAGTTTGCCGAAGGCTAAAACCATAACTATATTACTTCATATTCCCATTTCAATCTGATAATGACATTTACATGAAAAAAATAATGTAACAATGCTTTAGAGATTTTGTACTGGCCTTTTATGTAATTAGAAGAGAGAAAAAACAGTTTTGAGGTCACAGTGACGCATGAAAAACTAATACTTTTTTTTCTATTTCTAATGACATCACTGTAATAGTTCAACAAGGTTACTATCATTTAACATGATACAGAATTTCTGCATAACATGCTATCAATTACTATTAAAACGATTGCAAACTACAGTTGGACAGCATACTTGTGTATATAAAACCTTCCAAATGTAAAGTATCACAAAATAGACTTCAATGGCCTATCTTAAATATCAATTGCTTTTGTATACAGTATAAAAAGTATGTCTTCATTTATTTCGACTTTAAATGCATGCCTCATGATCTTAATATTAACAGTTTGTTCCACAAGCATTAATCACGAACAATAATTACTCATGGTCCACAGAGTGGGCGAAACAGTCCATGAAACATTTTCCTCTTCTATATTTCATATTAATTATCAGTCAACAGGTCTCTCGCAGCGCACTCCCAACTGTACTTTTCTCCTCAACTGCCCTTTTACAAACAAACATACAAACACTGAGTCATAAAGGTAACGTGCGAGGTTCTTCGTTCGTGGAGGATGGAGATTTCACACATTACCAATACTGTTACGCACTAATACGATCCCACGATGACCGCTTCCACGTCCTTTGACGGTCTTCTGTCAGTAACCAGAAAGTTGATCATCCCTTCGGACTTAATGAGCAAGTTGCAGCCTAAAAAGAAGATGCCGAAGACCACGGTGAGCGCCAGGACACACATGACCGCGATTTGCACCGTGCGCATGATGAAGACGCTGCGCTCGTCCAGCGCCGCGGACACAAACCCGCTGTCCGTAACCACCGATGACACGTTACAGCACGACAGAAAGCTCGTGTTGGAGAACAGAGCGCTGTCTGTGTCGTTAAAAACTGTTGAATTCATGCTGAACTGCTGCTCTCCGGTGTCCTCTGGAAGAGAGGAGCAGGTGCGTGTAGTTTTCCAAGTTTCTCTCAGTTCATGAAAGTCCACAGAGCGAAGAAGATCCTGGCAGAATGAATGGGTGAACATGCAGTGGTTTTACTCGGAGCTGTGGTGGAGGTGACTGGGGGACTTTGGTCTGCAGAGGACAGGGGGGTTTGACTCCTGAGAGTACTGAGAGTTCAGCCGCGGCCGCTGGGCTTTGCGTTCACATTGCGCCCCCTTTGACGCAAACCGAAAACAATGCAGGCCGGGAGCAGCGACAGGATACAAACTAATTACAAAGTTAACCATTATTTTTGAAAGTACTACAAATAAGATTTTAAAAATCTCTAAACTTCGAATGTAATGCAAAAAGGATTATTTCAAGCGTGTAACAGATTCTGCAGAGAAACATGTTCAAATATTAGTTTTAAAGGGTAAGTTCACCAAATAAATTTAATTTTACTCCCTATTTTCTCACCCTCAAGTGGTTAAATGATAGGTTTCAATGGGACATTTTTGTCTAGAAGTTTCTGTGTAACTTTTTTTGTACCTCTAGTGTAAAATAGAATTATGAAAGGAATTGATTGTGAAGTATAAAACATTATACACACGTTTGGATTAAAGGGATAGTTCACCCAAAAATGAAAATGTATTAACTATTTACTCTCCCTCAGATGGTTCCAAACCTTTATGAGTTTTATGAGTTTTTCTATTCTGCAAAACATTAATGAAGATACTTTGAATAAAGCTAAAAAACACTGACTTTCATAGTAGGAAACACAAATATTATGGAAGTCAATGGTTAAAGGTTTCCAACATTTTTCAAAATATCTTCTTTTATCTTAAACAAAAGACAGAAAGAGTTTTGAAAGTAGAGTAAATGAAAACAGAATTTTCATTTTTGGGTCAACTATCCCTTTAATGACCTATTGCAAGTGAATAGTCAATAATAATGTGTTTTTAGCATCTTTTAAAACAAATGATGCTAAATAGCACTTAAAGTCGTTCATTAATATGTAATTATAAAGGAATTACTTGAAATTTCTTTAAAGGCACCTTTTAGACCCATATACAGGGCGCACTTGGGGCCCCTGAGAGAGAGGGGGGGGGGAGTGTCTATTTAGGCTAAATGCAAATAGCGCACCTCGTTGGAATAAGGTAGTTGAGTGCTTCCCGCCAGCGCCATTTGATTGACAGAGACAACATAACTACAGAGCGCAGTAATCAGCAGGTGGGAGTGGTATAGCTTGTAAAGCGCATCGTAACATGTTTTGAGACAATCGATCATGAACCCGGTTCGAATCCAGCGACTGATGAACACGTTCTTCTTTTTTCCTCCATTACATATCAGATTGGAAATACATTTATTTTTAACATAAAAGAAATGTTTTCGTTAAAAAATTTAAATAAAGTATATAAAATGAGTCACAAGGTATTTAATAAGGATAATAATAAATATTTTATAAACAGTTATTTTCCACCTGGTGTTAAATGTTAGCGACATCTTAATATAATTAATCTGTATTTACAATGTTATTCGCCCTGCTTCACCAATACTCTCCGACCTCATGGAGAGAGAGACAGAGAGAGAGACAGAAAAAGTCCCTGAAGAGGAGAGAGACAGTAGAGAACTGGTATAGTGTGTGTGATTTCAGATACTTTCAGCTTTATAATCAAGTGCTTTTTGCCTTCTCTTCTTCATCACGAGGGAGAGAGTAGGAATCATTAATCAGTGTGTGTATTATGGAAGACTCATAAAACTGGACTGGAGAGGTGTTATATCCAAGTCATATGCATTATAAGTTTGTAGAAGTTATACATTAAAAATACCCTTAAATATAAACTTTTAGTTAGCTTTAAATGCTTTTAAAATCAGGTAAATCTTTGTAGACTATAAATATATGTACTATGTCATTTATTAAAAAATGTGGGCAAAATATTATAGATGAACTTTATTTAATAAATATTATATTAATCTTATTTTTTTAATTCAACTATAAGGGTGCGGCCTCGTAGGGGGCCCTACAAGACATTGTGCACAGGGGCCTCTGAATTCTTAATCCGGGCCTGCCCATATAACACTCAATAGTGCTTGTTCAAACTACTTCATTAAAATCAGTTGAAACAACACAATTCTTAAGTTGTTTTGGGACAACCTAATTGGATTGGACAAATAAGTTAATGTCATTGATTTGTGTGGACAACATGAAGGAATTGTGTGGACTCCAGCATATTTTACAGTACAGGTTTTTAGATCGGTTTTGAATTCCTATTATACCTTTGTAAGTTAAAAATGTTTTGTGTGGCCCTGGAATATTGCCGTACAGCAAATAAACTGTTTTATAATCTTTTTCCCAGCTAATCTATAGAGACTATGAGATGGTAAGATAGCCTTTCAAAACTATACAGGGGCTAAACTACTTCTTTGTATGTAATGGTGCTATACCAGTAGCACATTGACTACCCCTAAAGAAGTATACTGGGAATAACAGGATATTTATACAGTATTTGTGCTTTCTTAAATTAAAATATTTGAGATGAAGTCAGAGAGCTCTTTCATCCTCCAAAGACAGCAATGGCCCTGATATGTTAAAAGTCAAAAGGAACCAAGACTGTCCAAACATTCAGTGTGACTTCAGTGGTTCAATTGTAATCATATGAAGCTCCAAGAACACTTTTGTGGCTCAAAAGAAACTTTGAAGAAATGTCTTCCATATCAGAAAACGGTGCATATTTACTACTGGAATTAAGACACTTGCATGTTGCGCTGCTGACTTAATGGCAATATATCGAACTGCCAAGTCATATTTAGTTTCATATGATTACAGTTGAGCCACTGAAGTCACATGGAATGTTTGGACAATGTTTCTGGTTCCTTTTCTGGATTATGAATGAGTCGACACCGTTACTGTTAATAGAGGATGAAGGAGCTCTCGGATTTCATCTAAAATATCTTAATTTGTTTTCTGAAGATGAACGAAGGTCTCATAGGATTGGAATGACATGAGGGTGAGTAATTAACAGAATTTCTTTTCTCTTTAAACTATTTGCAGTTATTCAATATAAGTGCAGGGTGTCACGGTGGCGCCGGGGGTGACACAATCGCCTCAAAGCAAGAAGGTCAATGGTTCGAGCCTCGGCTGGGTCAGTTGGCATTTCTGTGTGGAGTTTGCATGTTCTTCTTGTGTTCATGTTTTCACTGGGTGCTCCGGTTTCCCCCAGTTCAAAGACATGCGGTACAGGTGAATTGAGTAAGCTAAATTGTCCGTAGTGTAGGTGTGTAAACGAGTGTGTAAGGATGTTTTCCAGTGATGGGTTACGGCTGGAAGGGCATCCGCTGCTTAAAACATATGTTGGATTATGTTCTGGATATGCGATCCCAGATTAATAAAGGGAGTAAGCCGAAAAGAAAATAAATGAATGAAAAATATATATGCGGTTGCTGCAATTCCATCAATAACCACAAGGGGAAACATAACCAAAATACAAAGGTACAGTTCACTTTCAAATTTAAGAGTAAAAATAAAAGTAAGAGACTGCATTTCTAAATTGTGTTTGTAAGGTCTCTCTTCTAATAACTACAGTTTAAAAACTTTACTAGAAGTGCCATCAACTTGTTGAATTAAAAGGGATGTCAAAGAAAATGTGATATATGACAATATATGCAAATGAAATATTTATAAATTCATTTTTAATCAGCAATACAAATTGTCAAATATGCATTAAAACACATTAACTAATTTTATATAGAGTAAATGTTTTATATTTGGCCATATATTAGACTTCTGTATGGGCTCCAATACTTTATTGAAAAAAAAATACTTTAAAATAGATTTCTTAGACAATTAATAATCAGCCAAATTTCATAATCATGCCCTAGATGTAATTAATACACAATTAGTGTATTGGAATAGTGTAGTGTAGTATAGTAGTGTAGGATGATCTTTTTTTTTCTTTAGTCCGGAGCACATGTCAATTTCTCCCCAAAAAATACCTGAAATACTGATTCATCTGACCAGAGTTCACATTTCCACTGTGGGATGGTCCATCCCAGATGCCTCCAAACCCAGGAAAGTCAACAGTGCTTCTGGACACTGTTAACATATGGCTTCCTTTTGGCACAGTACAGTTTTAACTGGCATTTGTGAATGTAACTACGTATTGTGGTTCTTGACAAAGCTTTGCCAACGTAGTCCTGAGCCCATTTGGTGATATCGCTTATAGATGAATGACAATTCTTGATGCAGTGCCACCTGAGGGATCGGAGATCACGGTAGTTCAGCTTAGGCTTGCGCCCTTGTCCATTACGCACTGAAATTCCTCCAGATTCCTTGAATCTTTTAAATATGTTATGCACAGTTAAAGAGGAAAAATCCAAATGTCTTACTATCTTTCTTTCAGGAACATTATTTTTAAACATATTCAACAATTTTCTCATGTATTTGTTGGCTAAATGGTGATCCTCTGCCCATCTTTGCTCCTAAAGACCTAAACCATTCTTTGATGCTGTTTTGTACCAAATCATAAATACATCCCCTCTTTTAAATCACATAAATTAACCAATTCTAGCCATAAGTTGCTCCTGTCCTAACTTTTTTTTTGTGTTTGCTTTGAAAGAAAAAACCTATAAAAATCATGAGAAACACATTAAATAATGTTTGTTTTATTGTCTGCAATGAGATACAAGTCAAAGTAAGTTTAGATTTGCAAATTTACAAGTCAAAGTTGTACTTAAATGATAGTGTAACATGTTACCACATTCTTACTCTTGCAAGTACAGTTTTTAACTGAATCTTTGCAAAGTAACTAATTACTGTAGACTAGTTGTAACATCTAACAAGTAAAAAGAGCAATTAATGACCAGTAGTGAGATTAGAAATCATCATTCATTCTTTTTTTTCGGCTTAGTCCCTTTATTAATCAGGGGTCTCCACAGTGGAATGAACCGCCAACTTATCCAGCATATGTTTTACGCACCAGATGCCCTTCCAGCTGCAACCCAGCACTGGGAAGGAGATTAGAAATGTTGCTAGTAATAATTGGCAGTATAAGTTTTGTAATGCTGTCTCAAAAATAGATATTATACTAAGCTGGTATACTATAGAAAAATATATTAATAAATAAATATAAGTACAGTAACAATATACAAAGGTGCATGTGTTACCTTTGAGTTTACTACAATATTTAACAATGAATAATACTTTCAATGGATTTATTGATTTAAAAATTAATAATTAATATTATTAATTATTAACTTAAATTGTGTTAATTAATGCACGGTGAACTAATATGCAAAAACAGTGAATGGTTGTATTATTTTATTAATTAAGCATTAACAAATATTTACAACTGTAGAAAAAATATATATATTATTTACTATTATTTCATTTTAGATAATACATTACATTAGTTAATGTATCACTAACAGGCCAGTGAAATTTAAACCAATAAATAAATAAATGGCACTAATGGATTACATTCAGGTTATTAAAAAAGCAGTAGTGGCACAAAGTAAATGTTAATGAGGTGAATTAGGAAAACCAATTGCACATGAAATATATTTTTGCTCTCTGGCATTAAATATGCTCATTATTTTAAATTAAAAGTGTGTTTTTGCACACAATAACCGAAAGCTAATTAGTGAACTAAACTGAGCTTGGTTTGTGTGTTTGCAGTCTGCAGTCATGCATGCAGCAGAGGGCAGAGTTGCTCCTAAAATGTGTCTAAATCAAGGTGGACCTCTGCTGTCACCGTCATGTGAGCATGTAATGCGGTGTGTTTTAATTATGACCTCCTTGTTAAGCACGCAAGCTCCATTTCATATATTTTAATACAATAAACAATCCCAAAAGTTAATGCATGCATGAAACCACCATACTGTGAGCCACATCTGGGTTTAACTTCAAGATGGAGATCCATAATTAATGAAAGCACACAACAACAACAACAACCCTTAGGACTGAAGATTGCGCATGTAAACATATGGATGCAGAACAGGAAGATTGCCATGGAAATATATGGGAGTGATAGTTCCATTCAGCATTACAGATAATCTTTTTTAATTTACCTCTGTTGACACAGTCTCTCAGGTGAAATTTGACACGTTGTCCATCTATGGAGCCAGATTGGTCTAAAAAATAATACATTCACAAAATAAAACTAATACATTCACAGCACAATTCACATTTACAAAATCCAATTTGTAAATTCAAAACACAATTTATGAATTCCCTAGTAGAAATCATAAACATTTTCCCCAATTGGATTTGTGTATTTACAAATCGTGTTTTGAATTTACGAGTTATTGAATTTGTGTATTTATGAATCGTGTTTTGTATTCACAAATTGGATTTGTGTATTTTACGAATCGTGTTTTGAATCTACAAATTATTGGATTTGGGTATTTACGAATCGTGTTTTGAATTTACAAATTATTGGATTTTGTATTTATGAATTATGTTTTGAATTAACAAATTGGATTTGCGTATTTATGAATCGTGTTTTGAATTTACTAATTGGATTTGTGTATTTACGAATCGTGTTTTGAATGTACTAATTGCATTTGTGTATTTATGAATCGTGTTTTTAATTTAGGAATTGGATTTGCTTATTTATGAATTGTGTTTTAAATTTACTAACTGGATTTGTGTATTTAAGAATTGTGTTTTAAATTTACAAATTGGATTTGTGTATTTAAGATATGTGTTTTGAATTTACTAATTGGATTTGTGCATATATGAATCGTGTTTTGAATTTACTAATTGGATTTGTGCATATATGAATCCTGTTTTGAATTTACTAATTGGATTTGTGTATTTATGAATCGTGTTTTGAATTTACGAATTGGATTTGTGTATTTAAGAATTGTGTTTTAAATTTACTAATTGGATTTGTGCATATATGAATCATGTTTTGAATTTACTAATTAGATTTGTGTATTTACGAATTGTGTGTTTAAATTTACTAATTGCATTTGTGTATTTATGAATCGTGTTTTAAATTTACGAATTGGATTTGTGCATGTACGAATCGTGTTTTGTATTTGTGTATTTAAGATATGTGTTTTAAATTTACGAATTGTATTTGTGTATTTAAGATATGTGTTT
>CAIGQZ010000461.1:3524409-3548459 GCA_903798205.1 Danio tinwini
CGAATTGGATTTGTGTATTTAAGATATGTGTTTTGAATTTACTAATTTGATTTGTGCATATATAAATCGTGTTTTGAATTTACTAATTGGATTTGTGTATTTATGAATCATATTTTGAATTTATGAATTGGATTTGTGTATTTATGAATGGTGTTTTGAAATTATTAATTGGATTTGTGTATTTACGAATTGTGTTTTGAATTTACGAATTGGATTTGTGTAATTTTTAATCCTGTTTTGAATTTACTAACTGAATTTGTGTATTTATGAATCGTGTTTTGAATTTACGAATTGGATTTGTGCATTTTTGAATCGTGTTTTGAATTTACGAATTGGATTTGTGTATTTATGAATTGTGTTTTAAACCAATTGGATTTTATAAATGAGAATTGTGTTGTGGAAATATGAATTATATTTTGTAAATGTATTATTTTTGAGACTGACCTAGCTCCATATCCATCTGCTACTATATAACTGCAATACTATTCTGCTTTGAAAAATCAGCACATCTTAGTCATGTATTTGATGCTCAGGGTTAAATGTGTCTTGAACAAGCACTTAACAGCATCAAAGCTTTGGATATCGGGCATATAATAAGTCCTAAAAGCCCTTTTTGTGAAGCGTTCAGCAGTGGGAGTAAGAATCGATCATGGAGGGTGCTTGGATCCTCTCAAACCTGGCCTTTTAATCAACAGGCCACTAAACAGGATCTGTGCAATGCAAACAACATCCCGTAATGTGGCTCCTGGAGCGAGTCCATCATGTGGAGCGTTCCAGTTGCACTGAGGGTCCTGTTTTTTTAACATGTCCTCTCTGTCCCGTATCACCCTTTCCATGCATACATGAATCATCAGACCCATCCATAAGAGAAAAGAGAGAGAGATGTGCTCTCAGGACATAGAGCTATTCCTGTCTGGGTGTTTCTGTGCACGTTGAAATGTGCTCTCTCTCTTCAAATGCGTTCACTATGCTGCTCTTCCTCAGTGGTGGAGGTAAAGAGGGAAAAAGAGAGAGAGAGAGAAGGATTGAGTGTGGGTGGCTATGGGTAGAACAAGCTACAGATGGAGGAGTACAGAAATTTGTCATATGGAGAGATTCAGGAGGCATCTGAAATGAGTGCAAGGAAAAAAGCAAAGCAAAATGTGTTTTGAGCTCAGCTTTATGCTGATGTTGATCAGGTTGATGGTAAAATATGTTAAAATGTCTGCAATGCGTGACTCATCTGGCAATGTCGTTTGGGTTTGCACGTTAATGTGATGAAATCTCTTCGTATTATGTGTAAAAGTTACAGAAATCCACATAATGAGAGATTCAGAAGAGCTGGAAATCTGAAAAGCGCTGCAGGGAGAAAAACTGTTAAAGACTTATTGTGACATTATAGAAGCTGCGGTCATTTCAGATGCCTGATTTGAACTTCTGCTCAATCAGCATCACGATAATGACTTATCAAACATTGGGATTCTGCTTAAAACAGCGCACAGTAGTGTGAAAAACTGTTTGCCCCCTTACTGATTTATTATTTGTTAGTATGTTTGTCACACATTAATGTTTCAGATCATCAAACAAATATAAATAATAGTCAAAGATGACACAAGTAAACACAATATGCAGTTCTTAAAGGTTTTTTATCATTAAGGGAAAACAAAATCAAAAACTACATAGCCTTGTGTGAAAAAGTGCTTGCCATCCCTGTTAAAACATTACTTAACTCTGGTTTATCACACCTGGGTTCAATTTCTCTAGCCACGCCCTGACTTGATTACTGCCACACCTGCTCCCAATCAAGAAATCACATAAATAGGACCTGTTGGACAAAGTGAAGTAGACCAAGAGATCCTCAAAATCATGCAGAGATTCAAAGGAATTCAAAATCAAATGAGAAACCAGTGATTGAGATCTAGCAGTCTGGTTATAAAGCCATTTCTAAAGCTTTGCGACTGCTGCAAACCACAGTGAGATCCATTATCTACAAATGGCAAAAACACGGAATAGTGGAGAATAGGGGTGTATTGAGATGCTTACTTCATAAGACGAGGCAAGAAATGAGATTGGGTTCATGAAAATGAGACAAGGCAAGATTTTTACACTATTTAAAAAAAAATTCTATGATGAAATAGATGAATGGAAAATAGTCTTTTATTCACCTGGGGGGGAAAATAACAAAATGCAAAACTATTTAGGTGCTTTTAAAAAAATCAACTTGTAATGAATGTTCCCCTTAATATGGGAACTCCAACCTTTGTCTTCCAGACATATGGGAGTGCATTAGATGACCTATCACTCTGAAGAGTAAGGAAATGGGTCAATGAATGCCAAATGAGTTGGTAGAGCTCAGCTCCACAGCTGATACTGATTAGTCATTAGAGCCTATATCAGAATTCCCTAAGAGAGCACACGGCCATGTATCGCGTCTTTTTAAAGATGTCGTTCTGACCGTGCGTTTCTGGATGCGGTGGTTTCCTCGCCCCGGATGACAGGCACGAGCATTGCATCACATGTTTGGGGGTCCAGCATGTTGAGGCAGTGCTCGCGTTCTTGCCCAGTTCTTGCCCTTACTGCAAGGGCTTGTATGTTGTGGCGTATCCTTGCATTAGGATGTGTCACCCCTGCTGCTCCCAGCCAAGCGGTTAGCACTCGGGCAGGCCTGAGGGTTATAGTGGAGGCTTATCTATAGCCTCCGGGCTCGTGAACCTCTCGCTTTTCATCAGTGTGCTCTGTCTCAGCTTCGAGTGCAAGCGCTGGTCCACTCTCCGGGATGGCCGCGCTTTCATTAGATAACACCGGGGACGTTATGTCTATCGCTGCATCAGAGGGCAGGTTGACATACTCCGATGAAGCTCCAGACCCTCTGCCACCCTCCGAGGTAGTCAGTGAGGTTTCAGATTTGGAATCGGACATGATAGCCATGTTATTGCAGTCAATCTTTGCCTGTAGGGCGCCTCCACTTGAAGAAGCCCACCCAAACTCCCTTCCAAAGCATGCAAGTTATCTAAGTCTCTCAAGGCCAGAGCCTACACTGCTGTGGACCAGGCCGCATCCGTGGTGCAAGCTATGGCCACCTATCAACACTACCAAGCGGAGAAGCCGGCTGAGCTGCAGGAGAGTGGTTCTTCCTCGGGCTTGATGCATGAGCTCTGCGGGGCAACTGATTACTCTCTCATGACTATCAAATCGGCTGCTCGTGTCCTGGAGCAGGAGCACCACCTCTGGCTAAACCTGGCTAATATGAAAGACGTTGATAAAGCTCGCTTTTTTAAAGCTCCCATATTCCAGGCTGGCCTGTTCGGCGACACCATTGGGGAATTAACCCAGGAAATCTCAGCAGTGAAGGAGCAGTCTAAAGCAATGGGAAAAGTAATTTACCAGTGGGCTCGGAAAACTGCTCTTCCCGCTGCCCCATCCATGCCGAGGGCATCCACCCGTGGCTTCAACATCTTCTCCGCTTTCGCTGCCCACTTTACCAGCCAAGCGGCAACGCCAAGCTCCCCGAGGGACTGCGATGCCCCCACCCCAGGGCACCATTAAGTCCGGTAGCTGAGACAGGCCATCTGGAGAAAATGACCTGCTCTTTCCTCGGTGTGGGCCGAGGACCACAACAGTCAACAACATCGACTCTAAAAACACCACTGCTGGCCTCCGGGCTGGTGGTACCCACATTTTCATTAAAAGAGCAGTTTCCTCTCTCTCCGGGTGTGCAAACCTGAGCCTTGCCAGTCAGGGACGCTCTGCCTTCCAGCTTGCAGCACCGGGCCCCTTCACCTAAGGCTCCCAGATTGCAAGAGAACAGACTCATTTCTCTCACTCCCCCCTCATCGCCGGACCCAGAGAGGAAGGTAAGAGACAATCCCTTATTTTCAGCTCTTCCTCGGGACGCTCTGCTTCCTGGTGTGAGCACACCCCTCCCAATCTGCACCTCCACTGGCACATCAGCGATTGCTCCAATGGTGCCATTAGCGCGGGCTATGTCAGCCTGGTTGTCGCTGCGCAGCCCATCGTGGTGGCTCATACGGATGATCAGACTTGGCTACGCGATACAGTTCGATATTCACCCTCCCAAGTTCACGGGTGTTCATATTACAAGAGTCAGTCCCGAGAGCGTCCCTGTCTTGCGAGAGGAGATTGCTGTCCTCATCGTGCCCAAAAAGAGCAGGGGCTCAAGGCCAATCCTTTGCAGCTATAGACCTGAAAGAAAAGTATTTTCATGTCTCCATTCTTCCACACCACCGTCCATTTCTCCAGTTCGCGTTCGAAGGACGAGCATGGCAGTACAAAGTCCTCCCCTTTGGGCTCTCTCTGTCTCCGCGGGTTTTCACCAAGCTCGCTGAGGATGCCCTAGCACCTCTTTCGCTCGCGGGCATCCGCATACTCATTATCTCGACGAGTGGCTAATCTTAGCCTCGTCTTGGGATCAATTGATTATGCACAGATACATGGTGTTTCGGCATCTCGACCAGTTGGGGCTACAGGTCAACCAAGAAATGAGCAAACTTTGCCCTGTGCAGAGGATCTCTTATTTCAGGCTGAAGCTGGATTCGATCACCATAGTTGCGTGCCTCTCAAAGGAGCGCGCCCGGCTGGTGCTTTCCTGTCTGAGCGTGCTCGACAGGAAAACAGTGGTCCAACTAAAATTATTTCAGAGGCTCCTGGGTCATATGGCATTCGCAGCCGCTGTCACGCCTCTCGGTTTGCTTCATAGGAGACCACTTCAGCGCTGGCTTCACGATCGAGTCCCCAGATGGGTATGGCGCATGGGTGCGCACCGGGTGCACATCACTACTGTCACTGCACCCTCAGTCCCTGGATGGATCTTGCTTGCTTGGATCAGTCCCTGGATGGATCTTGCCCAGGCAAGTATCCGGGCATGTTGTCGTATTGACGGATGCCTCCTGCACGAGCAGGTGGGCCGTGTGCAACGAGAATGCAGTTGCAGGTTCGTGGACTGGACCCCGACTGCATTGGCATGTAAACTGCCTGGAGCTGTTGGCAGTATATCTCGCTCTCCACCACTTGTTCCAGTGCTGGAGCAGAAACACGTGCTGGTCAGGATGGACAGCATGACAACAGTGTCTTATATCAACCTTATGGGAGGTATACGTTCCCGTCGCATGTCTCAGCTCGCTCGCTGTCTGCTCCTCTTGAGTCACACATGGCTGAGATCGCTGCGTGCCATTCATATTCTGGGCGAGCTCAACTGTGCAGCTGATGCACTCTCATGGTAGCTAGCGTCCCGAGGAGAATGGAGACTTCACCCCAGTTCAGTCCAGCTGATATGGGAGCGCTTCGGAGAGGCCCAGGTTGACCTGTTTGCTTCTCCCGAAAACGCCCATTGCCCGCTGTTTTATTCCCTGACTGAGACCCCCCTCAGCACGGATGTGCTGGTTCAAAGCTGGCCATTGGGCATGTGCAAATATACGTTTCTCCCTGTGAGCTTAATCGCAAAAACTCTGTGCAAAATCAGGGAGGACGAGAAGCAAGTCTTGTTTGTTGCGCCTCTCTGGCCCAACTGGATCTGGGTTCCCGAACTCACTCTCCTTGTGACGACTCCTCCTTTGCACATTCCTCTGAGAGAGGACTTCCTCTCCCAGGGACAGGGCACCCTCTGGCACCCGCGCCCAGATCTCTGGAACCTCTATGTGTTGTCCATAGATGGAGTGCGGAAGACTTAGGTGACTTACCGGTGTCTAGAACACCCTCGTTGAGGCATGCCTATCCCACAAAAAACATCCAAAGAACTGCAAGCCACACTTGCCTCAGTTAAGGTGAGTGTTCATGACTCCGCCATAAGAAACAGACAGGGCAAAAATGGTTAACATGGCAAAGTTATAAAATACGAAAACCACTACTGAGCAAAAACAACATAAAAGTTTGTCTCAGTTAAGCCAGAAAACATCTTGATGGGAAAATACAATTAGATTTGAGACCCAGAAAGATCTAATGTTTAAATATGTTGTAGCATCCAGGATAAGCACATTTTGATACAAACTAAAACACATCTACACTCATCAGTTTGCATGTGTCATTATATATATATATATTGCGGCGTTATTGCGAGACTCTTATCAAGCAATTTAAAAAATATATATCTCTGTTATTCTCAAAGTTGGGTTGGGAGCTGGGTCTATTCTACGCAAGCTATGATGACTTTCACCTTGATGTTTTAGCGCAGATATATACCTGGCCGAATTGCACTGTAGGTGGGGAGAACAAGTCTTCGAACCTGTGTGTATTCCTACTGTGAAATTACCACATCAAACGTGACGTGCTAACATGGATGCTGTTTACTAGAGTGAATCTGATTATTGTTAGCTCCACATCTAACAGTCAGGCACCTGTAGAGTTTATGCATTTGAGTAAAACATATGCAAATAAAATGTAGCTGGTGTCATTTGAAATGAATGACAGTAAATGAAAGTGAAACTGGTGCCCGGTGCAAAAAAAAAGTGCCCTCCTGAATCAAATCAGCATGTTGCCCTTCTGGATCTTTCACTTACTTCGAAGACCCTACTGACTACACTTACATGGACATCAGTAATCTAGTTATTTGCCTTAATAGACAATAAAATAATTAAGGTGTTTATGTGAAGTGCTTTTATATAAGAGTTTCCTGTAATTTTGAGTGACTTGAACTGCAGTTCGGCAGTTTTACATTCACTAACATTTCATTCATGCCCTCGTGAAAAACTGGGGTATTAGACGCAAATAAAAAGTAAGGACAAGTTAAGCCTTGAGAGTGTTATGGAATTTAATAACGCACGCCAAATGGAAAGAAAAAAACTTTGTGTGTGTGTGTGTGTGTGTGTGTGTGCGTGCGTGCATGCGTGCGTGTGTGTGCGTGTGTGTGTGTTTGATATATATATACACAGTTGAAGTCAGAATTATTAGTCCCCCTTTTGAATTTTTTTCTTTTTAAATATTTACCAAATGATGTTAGAATAGAATAAAAGCATATGTATGCATATATATGTATGTTATTGCTCAGATTGCTGAGGCTGTGGCTTAATAATGTTGGAAATTGTACTTAGCTTCTTCATCAGGTTATTTGTTTTGTCTGGTCTGGTATGTGTTGCTTTTGATTGTTTCTTTGTATTTTGACTTTCAAAAAAATAGTGGCTGTTGACTTGAATTTTATAAATCACCAAAGATGACAGTTTTAACAAAAAAAAATATTTTAGTGTTTTACAGAAGCAAAAAAGCTAGCTACATCTAAGGTGGACTGAGGGTGAGTAAATAACAAATGCGCAATTTTGGGTGAACTATCCCTGTAATATCAATTAAATCCAGACTGACCTCACAAGGACACATAACTATTTTATGTTTTTTCAGTTTAGTGGCGAATTTGTATGAGTTCAGTCGTATGAAAATGTTCGATTTTTTAAAGGAGGTGTGGCACTCAACCCCACTTTTAAACCCAACAATCATTGGGGGATGAGCAAATCATACTAAATTGTATAAATGAGATTGTACGATTTCATAGGAATTAGCCACTAAATCAAAAAGTCATGAATTGCCGTGAGATAGCGTTGGTAAATCTTAAGATAATGTTAAGATGATTAGATCTAAAGCTATTAAAGAGACTGCATAGAGAAAAACTAGCAAAATGTTGATGTATCGACTATACTGTTAAGTATTAAAATCCGACAATCATCTGACAATATCATTAATTTTTGTGCATTAATGTAACCTCTTTATATTATGCATGCTTTCCTCTCCATATGCACCAGGCGCTTTTTATAAACACTCCATTTTGGAGTTTTGCCATTCTGAGCTCCACACAGGTCAGTGGGTTGGCCAAACCACCTGTATGAAACAAACTCTTTCCTCTCTATGTGCAACAGACTTTTTCTTATTAACCCTCCATTAAAATCACTCAATAATATTAAAGGTACAGTAGACTTGCATATCATGAAATCATATATTGCTTCTCGAATATCTTATATTGCTATAATGCATATAGTGCTTCTTTTATCTTCATTTCAAGGGTTCACACTTAGATATTGCTTGATATTAAAAGCAGATTTGGCATGCTGTCCTGGGAGAGAACCCTGAGCTCAGAGATAATTGAGTCCAGGGCTCTCGCGGTCAATGAGCATGTAAGGGGGGTGCAAGATCAGGTACTTCTCGAGCGCTCACCCTGACAAAGAAAGAAAGAGGGAGATGGGGTGGATAGGGGTATTCTTCAAAAAAACAAACGTAACGGAGTAATGCCACGTTCACACTAGAGTTTGAGCATGCGAAGTTCTGCGAAAAGGGGCGGGATTAAACAAGCTGATTAGACATTAAGAAGGCGAGTGATTGGTCCATATTTTACATTTCTGTATACAGAGAGGACATGTATTCATCTTCGATTGCATTTCTGGTCTGTCGCATTCACGTGTATATGTCTATGGGGAGAAAAGTCCAGTGTGACCACAGCTTTATGCTAGACGGGCTATTTATAATGAGTTTAGAATAATCCAGTTGGTTTACTAATGATTACAGATGAGAGACCAGCCGCCATCAATCACATCATGTGCTCCTTTAAAAATTTGTTTGTAAAACTTCATTTAAAAGTGGATTTTAATAAAAAAAATTACCTGCTAAATTAATAAAAGTTGCAACAGTACAATATTTGTTATTGATAAAACGATAAAAGAGAGATAGAACAAAGGTAAAAGAGGCATTTGAAAGTGATTGCATCGGGAAAAAGAAGGCATTTATAACATCAATCATGTTATTGATGTTGGTCAGGTAGAAAACATCTTTTATCCCTTAACAATTGCAGGGGCCAAAAAACTAAATGCCTGTATTTATTTTCATCAAAGTTTTTTAAATGATTGAGTAGGTAGAAGTTAAAACCTGTTAAAAATACCTACCATCCATGAGTCATCTGGCATTAACATTCATATTTGTGCATTAATGTAATGTAATCTTATTATATTATTTTATGCATAACAAATGCCTTAAGGAGAGAACAAAAAGGCATCTTAAATAACTGCAAAGAGGAAAAATAAACTCAATTAACATTTAACCTTACTGTGACTTTGATTAGAAGTAACTAGAAATATTTAGTTATGTTCATAAAAGTACAGTTGTAGTGATGTTGATTAGTTAAAAGTTACAATCTTATAGAAAACTATTGTGCATGTCATCTGGGAAAAAATGTTAAAATTTGTGCATAATTGCAATGTATTATATTTACAGTGCATCCGGAAAGTCTTACTAGCGCTTCACTTTTTCCACATTTGTTTGTTACAGCCTTATTCCATAATGAATTAAATTTATTTATTTCCTCAAATTTCTACACATAATACCCCATAATAACAATGTGAAAAAAGATTTTTTTTTAATTATTGCAAATTTTCTACGAATAAAAAACCTGAAAAGTCACATGTACATAAGTATTCACAGCCTTTGCTCAATACTTTTTAAATATGATGCCACAAGCTTGGCACACCTGGCTTTGGGAATTTTTGCCCATTCCTCTTTGCAGTGCCTCTCTAGCTCTATCAGGTTGGATGGGAAGCGACAGTGTTCAGCCATTTTCAGATCTCTCAGGAGATGTTCAATAGGATTTAGGTCTGGACTCTGGCTGGGCCACTCAAGGACATTCACCGAGTTGTTGTGAAGCCACTCCATTGATATTTTGGCGGTGTGCTTTGGGTCATTGTGCTGCTGGAAGATGATCGTCGCTCCAGTCTGAGGTCAAGAGCACTCTGAAGCAGGTTTTCATTCAGGATGTCTATGTACATTGCTGCATTCATCTTTCCCTCTATCCTGACTAGTCTTTCAGTTCCTGCTGCTAAAAAACATCGCCACAGCATTATGCTGCCACCACCATGATTCACTGTAGGGATGGTATTAGCCTGGTTATGAGTGGTGCCTGGTTTTCTTCAAACGTAACGCCTGGCATTCACTCCAAAGACTTCAATTTTCGTCTCATCAGACCAGAGAATTTAGTTTTAGTCTGGCCACTCTACCATACAGGCCTAATTGGTGGATTGCTGCACAGATGGTTGTCCTTCTGTAAGGTTCTCCTCTCTCCACAGAAGAACGCTGGAGCTCAGACAGAGTGACCATCGGGTTATTGGTCATCTCCCTGACTAAGGCCCTTCTCCCCCGATCACTCAGCTTAGATGGCCGGCCAGCTCTAAGAAGAGTCCTGGTGGTTCCAAACATCTTCCACTTATGGATGATGGAGGCCACTGTGCTCATTGGAACTTTCAGAGCAGCAGAAATATTTCTGTAACCTTCCCCAGCCTTGTGCCTTGAGACAATTCTGTCTCGGAGGTCTACAGACAATTCCTTTGTCTTCATGCTTGGTTTGTGCTTTTTATATAAAAAAAATTCACATTGTCATTATGGGGTATTGTGTGTAGAATTTTAAGGAAATAAATGAATTTACTCCATTTTGTAATTAGGCTGTAACATAAAAAATGTGGAAAAGTGAAGGGCTGGATGCACTGTATATTATGCATACAAATACAGAAATTTGTCACGAGGGGAGATTCAAAAGAGATCGAAATAAAGGCAAACCTTGCATCTGAAATAAGTGCAAAGAGAAAAACAAAGCAACGTTTAATGTTTCAATTGATGCTTAGCTTTATTGTGATGTTGAATAGGTAGAATATTAATATCTTGAAATTTGAAAGAATTGCAGGCAGGAAAAAAAACTAAATGTCTATTTATTTCCAGGAAAGCTCAAAGTCATAATGATGTTGATCAGGTAGAAGCTATAATCTTAATACTCACGACGCATGAGTCATCAGGCAATAACATTTATATTTGCGCACTAATGTAATGTAATCTTTTTATATTGTTCATAAAAGCTACAGAAATTTGTCATAAGGAGATAATAAAGCAAGACTAAAGAGGCATCTAAAATGACTGCAGGCGGAAAAACAAAACAAACTATTAAAGTGATTTAACTGAAGCTCAGCTTTATTGTAATGTTGATTAGTTAATATTAATAAAAAGAAAGACAAAAAGCTAAAAATCTATCTCTTTTTATAAAGGCTCAAAGTTATGATGATGATGTTGATCAGGTTGGATAAACTAAAACAAGGGTGACCAACCCTGTTCCTGGAGAGCTGCCTTCGTGCAGATATCAGTTACAACCCTGACCAAACACAGCTGTCAGTTATTATCAAATGCTGCTTCAGATCCTAATTAATTAGTTCAGGTGTGTTTAATCAGGGTTGGAGCTGAATTCTGCAGGAAGACAGCTCTACAGAAGTAGGGTTGGTGATCCCTGGACTAAATTATACTTGTCTTTATATGAAAATGAAGTCTTGGACCCCAGTTACACTAATATGTTTTAGTTTAAAACAGCATTTTAGAATGAAAACAATCCACGTCTACACTGGTGTTTCATCCAGCATTTCTGAAAAGATCTCTTCTACACTGTTGAAAACGCACATCACTTGACCACACACACACTCTGGCGTGCGCTGCAGCGCATGCACGCATCTGAACTCCAGGCAGTCTGCGGGTGCTTTGAGCACACCTTCCCAGATGAGAGCAGCGCACGTCGGACAGTTCATCAAAGATATACCGCTTGACCTCATCTCACTATAGTTGTTAAACGTGATATTTAGTTCATCTGGTCTCTATCTAACGACTCTTTGGTCTTTTGAATCTATTACCTGTTCTTAGGTAATGTGTTTTGGCTGAGAGCAAAGATAAGTTAATATATTAATTTATTTAACATACACTGATCCTGCACATTTTACTGATTGCTTGCCTTTTTTTCCTTATTGTACGTTATACTTTTATAATGGCCATTATTGATTCTTAAAACTGATATTCAGAAAAAAAGAGGGAAAGTTTTGTATTTTCAATGAAAATGAAAGGAGGAAGTTACGTTAAAGCCTCTGTTTTGTTATAAATATGCATACAGTGAAGATGACAGTCCAACTCAATCTCACGGCAATTCGTAACTTTTTGATTTAGTGGCTAACAAATTAGTATGATTTGCTCATCACCCAATGACGGTTGGGGTTAGGGGTGGGGTTAGGTGCCACGCCTCCTTTTTAAAATCGTACATTTTCATACGACTAAACTCATATGAATTCATCTAATTAGCCACTAAACTGACAAAACGTAAACTACTTATGTTTCCTCGTGAGATCAGGCTGGACAGTCATATAAATAAGTAGTTACACGACGCCTCAACATTTTTGGTGACTGTTAAGTTGTTTATATCGAAATGAAAATAGGCAGCTCTTATATCATGTTTTCAATTTATTGTTTAGATCGTGAAACGTAGCCAGGGTGATGTGAATGACGTTATAAAGTACACTGTTTTCTTTGAAGATTTACCCAACGAGTCCTCAGGAGTTTATTTCCATAATAAACTTGCAAAGTCTAAACTTACAAGAAAAGGATGTAAGACTGATCTTTGTGTACTTAATATTGAGGAAAAAGCCCCAATCTGCCATGCCTCCGTTTTCAGATGTCTCTGTTTTCCCCTATTCACACTGACATGGAGCAGCAGCGTTTTAAAACCAAACGGCCTCTTGAGCATTTTCAAAACGCTCCGTTTTCGGGGCTTGAGAACTCCGGGGTAGTGTGTATGGAAGGTGTAACCGTAGCAAAACTTATGAGTTTTAAAACTAAAACGTATTAGTGTAAACAGGGCCTTAATGTTAAGGCTGTGGCAATACACCAGGATACACTTAAAAACGTACTTTTGCTGCTTGTTCAAACTACTTATTTAAAATGAGCTGAAACAACACAATTCTCAATTTTAATTCTTTAAATTAACTTAATCGATTTGTGTTAGGACAACATGAAGGAATTGTGGAACCCAGCATTTTTTTACAGTGCACAGTAAAAAAAAAAAATTGGGGATCCACACAATTGATTTGTGTTGGAACAACATGAAGGAATTAAGTTAACTTAATCTTTTTACAAATTTAAGTGGACTGAACATAAAACAATTAAGTTGTCCCAAAAAAGTCTAAAGAATTGTGTTTTTTCATTCATTTTAAATAAGTAGTTTGAACAAGCAGCTAAATATAATTTTTTCAGTGTTTTGTTTCATAATCTACTGGTTCTATCTCTTGTCTATTGGTTATTTTAATTAACAAAACATACACATTGTGGCTTTATGTGAACTGATGTGCCTCATTCATTCATGTAAATCTAAAAAGAACTTTTTTATAGTTTATTTTATAGTTCTATACACTGATTCAGTCACAAAGGTTACTGCATTATATACAGTTCATCATCCTTATTAAACGAGAGATGTTATGAAGAACACAGATAAACCATACTGTTGCAGTCATTGCTCTTATTTAAACAGTTTCAACACATTTCTTCATTTTTTTTCAGCTATAGTCATAGCTGGAAGTCTTTGTTAAGTGATTTTCTGAAAATCTATCTCTTGTGAACCTTTATGTTAAGTATGAATAAAACAAGACAAGTAAGAGTTTTTATAATGCTCCTTTTTATGTTATATTAAAATCATAATTTTTCATTTTAAATCTCACAAATATGGAGTGTTATATATTTTGCTGACTAATGCACTTACATTATCCCAAATGTTTTGAAGAATTTTCAAATCCAGAGAAATAAGCCATTTTAACAAGTGACACGGACCTATCCTGTGTGGCCATGCTTAGTTCATACATGGAAACACCAAAGATGGGTAGCACTGTCGCCTCACAGCAAAAAGGTTGCTGGTTCGAGCCTCGGCTGGGTCAGTTGGCATTTCTGTGTGGAGTTTGCATGTTCTCCTCATGTTCGCGTGGGTTTCCTCCGTGTGCTCCGGTTTCCCCCACAGTCCAGAGATATGCTGTTTTAATATATTGTCAATTGTCAAAAAAATAATTTTAAATTGTAATATATTATTGTTTTGAATACTATAATCGTGTAGGGAAAAGTATGATTTTATGGCTGGCCTATAATTTTTTAAGTTTTTAGTAATGTACAGTATCATAATATTACTAAAAGTTAGAAATGAAAGAGGGCATAAATGTATTTTTTTGTCAAGAGGCAGGAAAAACAAAGCTGCATTGTTGTTTCAATAGAAATATCTCCTCTCACAATACCATTTGTGAATTCATGTAATCTCTTTACATCATAAATTAAAGTCACAGTTGGACAAGTCCAGAAATTTGTTTTGTAAAGAGTTTGGAGAGAGATAAGGCAAAATTAATTGAAAAAAAAAAACACAAATATCTATGCTTTAATATGCTCAAATTTATAGTGTATAGTGTATATATTGTTGATTCTGACATGCTGATAGCCGTGCATTATTTTGCAAATAACAGCACTTGTACCGCCTCTTCACCCTTTATTACTCCGCCCACATGCATCGACAGGTAGAGAACTCTTTGCAGTTTGACAAATATTGTTGCTGTTGATTTGATTTATTTATTTTCGAACAGAAATATCATACATAAAATATCTTTTTTATATTTAAAAAAAAATTATACATTTTAACATGATCGAAAATGGAGCAGGATGAAGCACAAGCTTATTATTTTCCCACCCCATTACCACACAC
Source organism: Danio tinwini (assembly GCA_903798205.1). Taxonomy (NCBI): domain Eukaryota; kingdom Metazoa; phylum Chordata; class Actinopteri; order Cypriniformes; family Danionidae; genus Danio; species Danio tinwini. The sequence continues at coordinate 3,538,898 of CAIGQZ010000461.1, forward strand.
ATCATTCGTCTATTACTTAAACTTATTTCTTCTTTTACTTATGTCTTTTTTTCTTTTTTTTTTACATAAGACATATTTTATCCTTTTGGCATCTTTGACATTTTATATGTTTGATTCCATTTGTACATTTACATTTTATAACATAGACCCCAAAAAAACAAAACAAAAAACATAGTACTACAAATAGCCATTAACTACAATTTCATCATACCTTTCTCATTTTATGCTTTTTAATCACCTTCATCCTTATATTCCTTTAATAATATACATTTATACAACTTTTTAAATTGATTAATATCCTGACATTGTTTGAGAATCTGTTCTAGACTGTTCCATAATTTCACACCATATACAGACATACACAAACTTTTTAAAGTTGTCCTTGTTTTCAACCTCCTAAAATTGTGTTCTCTTAGATTATATACCCCTTGTCTTTCATTAAAAAACTTTTGTATACATTTCGGAAGTAATTTATTCCTAGCTTTAAACATAAATTGTGCTGTTTTAAATTGAACCAAATCTTTGAACTTAAGTATCTTCAATTTAAAAATAAAATTCAAAAATGTTGAACAACATAATGTACTTTTGAGGCTTTTTTGTTGAGAATGTAGTTGTTTAGATTGCAGCTATGCAGTTTATTTATAATAATAGTGCCTATTTTAAAATATTTATAATTTCGGAGCATCAGATTCAGTGCATCGGCCACCATCAGCCTGTTTGAGCAGACCAAAGTCTGCAAGGGAGGAAAAACAGCATTTTCTCAGTGTAAGTTTCAAACTACAGCTGAACAAATTATTATACATCTGCTAAGTGACATTCTGAGTCAATCTCTCTTTTTTGTATTTTGTAGCGCTGTATTTATCCCATGAAAAAACTGGTTGTATTTGCTTTGCCTTTTTTTTTCGGAGGTTAACTATTGTGAAATCCCGATTGCAACAAAGAAATACTGGGAAATCTCTGTAGATTAATGGCATTTCATGGCGTTCAACCTTATCCTTAAATGTGAGCAAAAATTACCTGTTTTGTCATCCGTTTAGACATTGCACTAGAGAATCGTTCAAATACTAGCTCTAAAGTGATGTTTGTGAACTGGCAACACTTTCTCCTGCTCTGACGTCAGCTGCAGATTGAAATGAGTAGCAGAAGAAAGTAGTTCCTCATACAAAACGGTGTTTGAGACTCTCCATGTTTGATTTAAATTTTTATATACACAATTATGCCATTGAACTGTTGTATAAACGCAATATCACACTCTTAGCAATGCGATATTGTATATCATCACTGGTGGGGCACTTACTATTTTTAGCCCTCCCTTCCCAAATGATATTTAACAGAGCAAGGAATTTCTCACAGTATCTTTTATAATATTTTTTCTTCAGGAGAAAGTCTTTATCTGTTTTATTTTGGCTGGAAAAAAGCAGTATACAATTTTTTAAAACCATTTTAAGGTCAATATTTTTAGGTCCCTTGTCTGCAGAACATCGATTTGCCTAATTACCTCAACTTGCCTAATTTACCGAATTAACCTAGTTAAGCCTTTAAATGTCACCTTAAGCTGAATACTAGTATCTTGAATAATAAAATGTTATTTACTGTCACCATGGCAAAAATAAAAGAAATCAGTTATAATAAGTAATACAGTATTATTTTTGCCAAACAGAAAAAACTGAAAAGTGTGCGATATGCTACAGATTTATTTATTGGAAGCAAAAGGCAAGTTTGTTGGTTGCTATTTATCTGTTGGTGCATTGCTTCTCTTTCTGAGCTCAGGGGAGAAGAATGTTTAATGTCAGGGCTTTTAAAGGCTTCGCTCTGACGAACTCTGCCATCTAGTGATTATCACATGAGAGGAATAGCAGTTACTGATTGGACCTTCTCAACCTGTCATTAGCTTCCCGCTGCGCCCATGAATCTATTTAGTAAACAAATAGGCAGACGTTCCTGCGCGGAGTCAGAGAAGGCGAGAGGGCGTTTTTAGTTACAGCGCCAGTGGTGGTAAAAGTCCTCTCGCATTATTCCAACCGCCGTGTGCCATTCTCACCAGTGACATCATTAGAAGCTGTCTGGACATGTTTCATCACATTTCATTATGCTCCGCCAATCCTCCTCTAGCGGTATAATTATATCTATAGGTCATTAAAGCATTCTAGAGAAGACAGAGCGAGTGTCTTGAGGAAAACCTCAGCTGGCGTGAAGCAGTTGTGCCACGCTAACAGTCAAGGATGTGCTTTTACAGCATTTAGATGAGCGCGTGTTGTCTAGTAAACATGCCGTTGGTGCTTGTCCTTGGCACAGACACCCTTAAGCCTGTTCTACACTAGCTCGATACTTCACTACAAACAGAGCATCCTAATGGTGCATTTTGATTCTAATGCTTCCAAAAAACACAGAGCCTGAACTCGCCAGTTCAGCAAAAGGATTAAAATAGCCACATCCTGTATTTGAGTTTGGCTGCCAAAAGAGCTACAATACGCACTGTGTATGTGTGAATGTGCAACCCACTGTATAATATGAATAGAAAACTGATGCGGGGGAGAAAACGGGAGAGATATACCTGATGACATTCTGTCACAGTCTTCCATTATGGATAGTGCTGACACTTACAGAGCAGCAGAAGTCAGTCCATTATAGACTGGCAGTGGTTTGCATGACTCTAAAATAACACACTAATTGTGTTCTTATCTTCCAGCACCCTGCCTGAAATGGGAAGAGATGGAAAATTTCAGGACACAGAGATGTTAAATAAGGTTTCAGAGGATGTTGTTTTAAAATTGTGTTGGAAAAAAAATGACATGTACTCATCCTGGGTCATAAATAAGCCCTGCGGTCATAACATTCAGCTTTAGATGCTTTATCAGATGAAGAATGTGTTTTGTTAAAGGGAGCTTGTTGCTTCTGCTCTATCCGACGCTGATGTGATGGTATATTCAGCACCTTTATCTACTTCATCCATCATTTTGACATATAAAGGCCCCAAATATATTAAAGGCTGGACGTGAATTATTTTTTTGATAAATTGCATGTTGGGGCAAAATATTAGATGACCTTCAGGGTGCACTGACTGTTTACAGAAATTTCTGTCAGAGATATCAGCGCGCAACCATCACCTTTAAAGGATGAAATATAAAACTAAGTCATCTTTAAAATGCAGAATTTTGGCATGTAAACACCTTTACTGGCGTTCTGACAGCTCAGCCATATCTGTTTACTTTTTGATGTCAAAATCTGGAGTCGGTTCAATAGAGCACAGCAGCCAGACTCCAGAATTCCTTCAGTTTTTCAATAGGGAAAAATTATTTTTAACAATAGCTGATAATCCTTTATAGACAGACCTGCTGTGAGTTCTGAGTAGGCATGGGCCGGTATAAGATTCTAACAGTATGATAACCTTGGATAAAAACATGGTTTCACAATATTGTGATTACTGCTCTAAAATATATTCTTTTTAAATGTCTGGGTAAAAAAACAAAAACCTTTCAGCTTTGAACACAATGGCTGTGTCTGAAATCACATACTTCCATAATATATAGTATGCTAAAAAAAGAATGCGAGCCGAGTAGTATGTCTGAATTCATTGAATTCGAAAAACAGTATGTGAGAAGTACCCGGATGACCTGCTACTTCCGGCGAGATTCTGAAGTCTTTATCTGATAGACGCTATTTCATGATGCACCGCGAGAGAACTCATGAATGGGAGTGAAGCGGGTATGTCACATGCTGATGACAAAATGGCATCCATAGTACGTCCATGCTCCATCATACTACTCACATTCATACTATATAGAACTATATAGTACTTTTCTATCAGTCGAGTAGTAAATTCAAATTCAAATGCAGTGGCTACTGAGTAGTAGGCAATTTCGGACACAGCCAATATATTTGATTGAGAAACATTTAAAATATTTTGAAACAGTAAACATGTCAGGCTAAATAATTCAAATGAAGACTTCTGCTATCTTCATTATTTTCAAAAACACTGATATATATATAATTATTTTCAAAAACACTGATATATATATAATAATTTTTTTTTCTTACATATACCTTAGGAACGATATAACAGAAAATATTGGTGGTTTGAAAACCTTGACTTTTCCAAACAGCAGTATACCCATCTGACATTGTTATTTGTTTGTGCTTTTATTAAATACCCATCTGTTCCTATTAATTTGGCATTTCTAAAACAACTGTCTTTGATAGCAGCATTTGTACAGAAATACTACATTACCCATGATGTTATACAAATATTACACCAATAAGAAGGTTTCAGTGGGAAGAGTGCTCCATAAATAGGTGTGTTTGAAGTAGCGCTGCAATGCAGACCAATAATGTATATGCAAAAAAAACTTTTCATTTTAAGTAAGCCAGCTCAAGAGCTTCCGGAAAATCAGCGACAAAATTGTCGCATTTAAGATCTGGTTTTTTTTTTAAAAATCAATGAACTTCATTTCCTAATTAATATACAATTTAAAGTGGTTCTCAGGCCGGACAAGAAACAATAAATTAAATCCCATTGTTCGGCACCATGTCTTTAAAATATGGACATTTATTTTACCACAGTATTTTCAATAGACTTTCTGCACTTGCCATTTGTCTTTCATCTCATTTTACACTTCAACAACTAAATGAATGCTTAAGTCTATTTAACTGATTATATTTTACTTATACAATTATTGGTGTTGTAAAAGCAAACTTATGAAAAAGAAAATAGTCACATTATTAAGCAAATGAAGTCTGATATCAAAGTACTGCGAGAATGATTCAACAGAGCTGTCTGCTTTCTGAACGCTCTTGCAGGTCTTTGGTGTCAGAAATGGACTGATCTGTGCAGTATTTAAAAGTCGAACATACTTAGATATCTTTCGCTCCACCCATATATCTTTAGCACTTGATGACATAGATGACATCCCAAATACCTAATCTATAGGCATATTTTGCAATAAACACAAAATATTTAGTTTCTTCTATATTTTCCTGTGATTTTTCATTTGATTGTGTCGTTCGCAATGCTCCATGGGATTGTAGTTATGTCCACGATTATGGCGGGTAAGTACACAGAGCATTTAAAATTGTTTACTTCATTAATTTATTGTGCATGCAAAACAGTGTAAGAGTCAAGTAATTCAAACTCATAGTATTAAAAATACAGTAGGCAAGAAGTAACCTCTACCCGGATGACCTTCTACCTCTGCTGAGATTCTGAAGTGCATGTTCGATGAACATTATTATCCCATGAGGCCATGGTAGGGAATTTCTGAATGAGAGTGATGCAGTGCAACTGACACTAATAGGTCATGTGATAATGTCATCAAAACGGATATAGGAGGTCTGAGTTTCATTCATACTTTTCATATACTATACAGAACATCATTTTCTATTGCTCATTAAGTAAGTTAGAATTCCAATTGGTAAAGGTTTTGTCAGATTTCCAAATACTTCTGCTTTGAATAAAAGTTTGTGATCTTGTGACTCACCTCATATTTGGTTGATTTGATTTTTGTCATATACAGCTTCAAGAAAGACTTCCCAATAAAAAAAAACCCCTATAGGAAATGGATTTTCTAAATACCAATGCATCCAGCGGTTTCCCCAATACTGGGTTGCAGCTGGAAGGGCATCCACTGTGTAAAACATATGCTGGATACATTGGTGGTTCATTCCGCTGTGGCGACCCCAGATGAATAAGGAGCCTAAGCTGAAGGAAAATGAATGAATAATTCATCCAGCAACTGCTGGAAGAGGTCAGATTTTAATGCTCTCTATTTCAAATCTCATGTAAATGCGGGTATTCTTGGTAGAGTTAATGGTAATTATATATTTTTTGTTTTGTGATATGTAAATTTGTCTATGTACAAAAGTGCTCAAGCAGCTGCTGTTGCTATGGTAACCTCCTTATGCAAATACAGAAAGCGAGTATTTAACGACTAACTTTTGCGAATAATAAAAGATCTGAAAACTCAATGAGCATTCCCTAAAATTGCATTTAAAATTTTGCAACTTCACTTGGGTGAGAAAGAGAAAGAAGAGTGGCGAAGACTTAACTGGCCCCTCTAAACCCTCGTAATGTGCATGTGCAATGATTTTGCAGAGATTACGTTATATGTGCTGCACCGTTTAGAGAAGCATAATACAAGCGCAGCAAAAAATAAAAGATGCACCCAACACAGGAACACGTGTTCATCCCTCCCCCAGCTTGATCTCCACCACCCTCTCAGAGAAGTTTCTCTTATTTGTCGGGGCTGGAGATGGAGTTGGAGAGCTGGAGGCGCGCAGTGCGCAGGAACCGAGAACAGTGAGAAGACGAAGAGAATCAGATAACAGCGCTTGCTAGCTGCGACGAACAGCAGAGGAGGCGAGTTAAAACTTAAACCGGATCCTTAGGGCGTCTACCAACTACCATCTTATCAAATTGGTGCGATACACCTGGGGAAACAGGAGAAGTGGATGAAGGTGGAGGAGGAGGGTGCCAACGCACAAGTGCTAGACTGCGCCAAGCCAAAGATTACAAATTACTCGCATCCATATTTCTCCACATTGGGCTGAGCGAGTCTGTTTTAGTTATGCGGATCTGGAGAAGACGAGGAGATCTGCGTCGCTCCATTCCAAGACAAACGCGCTGTTATTGACAAACTCCTGCAGGGTAAGCCTTATAAAATAACTTTTTGTCTGCCCAGAAATGCGGGGGACTGGTGCGGCTGAGGTGTGAAGAAAACCGAAAATATTTCTATCAGGAACTAAGCGTACATTCGGGACAACTTTAAGCGGGAAGGATGTCCGCGTTGAGGAAAAAATTTGGGGATGATTATCAGGTGGTGACCACCTCGTCCAGTGGCGGCGGGTTCAACCAAGCGGCACCCGAGAAGAAAAGGAAACGTCAGCGCTTTGTGGACAAGAACGGCCGCTGTAACGTCCAGCACGGGAACCTGGGAGGAGAGACGAGCCGGTACCTGTCCGACCTGTTCACCACGCTCGTGGACCTCAAATGGCGCTGGAACCTTTTCATATTTATCCTCACATACACGGTGGCGTGGCTCTTCATGGCTTCTATGTGGTGGGTCATTGCTTTTATACGCGGAGACCTGAACCAGGCCCACGACGACAAGTACACACCGTGTGTGGCCAATGTGTACAACTTTCCCTCCGCTTTTCTGTTCTTCATCGAGACCGAGGCCACTATCGGATACGGTTACCGCTACATTACAGACAAGTGTCCGGAAGGCATCATTCTCTTCCTCTTCCAGTCCATCCTAGGCTCTATAGTGGACGCTTTTCTGATCGGGTGCATGTTCATCAAGATGTCCCAGCCTAAGAAACGCGCAGAGACGCTTATGTTCAGCGAGCACGCGGCGATTTCCATGCGTGACGGCAAACTGACCCTGATGTTCCGCGTGGGGAACCTGCGCAACAGCCATATGGTCTCCGCACAAATACGCTGCAAACTGCTCAAAGTGAGTATCCAACCAGTTAAATAAAAGTCACACAGAACATATTGTGTATTAGAATAAAAAGTATTACTGTTAGACATGCAATTGATTTTTAATTATAACACGTGAGTATGAAACAAATGCATTTAATTGATTATTTGCAAGGTTCAAGCTAAGGTTCATCGTTTAGCCTCAATATAGGCTTTACCTCAAGCACTGATAAATGAGAAGGACCTGTAATTTGATTTGCCCACCTACCGTGGACAAAGTATTGATCCACTCCATGTGACTTTCCTTTTTGAAACATTGTAAATACATTGGTCCTGGGAGTAACTACATTGAGGAGGACAAGCACGCCCCACCAGTGATTAGAAATGGTCAAATGTTCCCTTATTTCCACTTGCACTGCACTCATTTTGTTTTTTGTCAGGATTGCATAGTCTAGTCAACCTCAGGATGTTTGTTAATAATAAAGCTATTAATAGATAATAATTAATATTAATAATTTAAATTGTTTACAGTCAACACTAAAACACAAATAAAGGTTCAAAAATTTTTTTTTTCACATTCCATTAAATAACTATGTTTGGTTCTTTTATAAACTGTTCTGACAAGAGTCATTATTTTAGTGTGAAGAACATTCCAAACTAGAAAAATATTTTTTTTAATAGCATCTTTTGTGCAAAGGAAATATTAAATGGATGTTTAGGTGCTCCTCATAGTACCATCAATGGTAATAATGAACGAGTGGTTATAATCAGATTGCAATGATTCCAGTGCAAAGAATTAGTTTTAATGAATGTTGAAAAATATGATAAAAATAGAAGCCTGAATATGTTAAACAACTGACAATAATGTAACCTACTTGTCTTTTTCTTCTTAAATTTCACTGTTTTGAGCTGAAAATATGGCACAATACATGTGAATGAAAAAAGACTTAAAACATTTTACATTTTTGATATCAGGCATACAAATAAGAGTGAATGTGCATGTTTTAAACAGTTAAAACAAAAATGATCCCTTCAGTAGAATTAAACACCTTCCTTCACCATTCTACTTCTTTATAGAGGATAAAGGCAAAAATGTGTATAAAGGCATAGTTCACCCAAAAATGAAAATTCTGTTATCATTTACTCATCCTTGACTTTTTCCAAACCTGTGTGAGTTTCTTTCTTCTGTTAAACACAAAAGAAGATATTTCTGAAGAATGCCGGTATCTGGCACTTGATGTATCCATAGTAATCTTTTTTATGCAACAGAAGTCAATGGGTGCCAGCAACCAGCACTCTTCAAAATATCTTCCTTTGTGTTTAACAGAAAAAATATATAAAAGTTTAAAAACACATGATGGAAAGTAAATCTATTTCAATTTTTGGGTGAGCTATTTCTTTAAGACATTGTTACTGCCTTGCATAAAGACACTCACTCGTACAGTCCATAATTTTCCTGTTTTATCCTAAACGCTTTTTTCTACATTTCCTTATAGTCCCGTCAGACTCCCGAGGGCGAGTTTTTGCCTCTGGATCAACTTGAGCTGGATGTTGGGTTCAGTACCGGAGCCGACCAGCTTTTCTTAGTGTCCCCTCTGACAATCTGCCATGTGATCGACTCCAAGAGCCCATTCTATGATCTCTCGCTCAGGTCCATGCAAACAGAGCAATTTGAGATTGTGGTTATCTTAGAGGGGATCGTGGAGACCACCGGTGAGTTTTATGATAACACACATCAAGCAGCAAATATGCTAAAAATTGGAATTTGATTCATATTATATCAGTAGCATAGAACGACATTGCTAATCTCAAGTCAAGCAAAGTTTATTGGCATTCTGCTACATGTGAAATGTCGTGTCTCGCATGACCACGGTGGTAAACAAAAACATAAATAGGAACGCAATTACTTGGATTAAGGAGTTAAGGAGACTTTCTTTTTTATATCTAACACATACGAAGATATTTTGAAGAATGTTGGCAGAAGCCATTAACTTCCATAGTATTTTTGCCCCTGCTATGGATGTCAATGGCTGCAGGTTTGAAACAAGTGGAGGACAAGTAAATGTTGATAGAATTTTTTATTTTTGTGCCAAATAGCCCTAATATATTTATATTCTATAAAGGTCTGATTAAGTATTATATATATAT
>CAIGQZ010000461.1:3548859-3573449 GCA_903798205.1 Danio tinwini
TATATATAATTTGTTTATTTATTTTTTCAGAAAATGACAATTGATCAGAATAATAAATGTTTCAAGTTTGTTTTGATAGAAAACCAGGATTTAAAATCATTGATATTGTGTTGTCTAAAAATAAATATAATATATAAATATAAATAATATCTCCTCAATTGTAAGTTGCTTTGGACAAAAGCATCTGCTAAATGACTAAATGTAAATAAAAACGCAGTACCATTTTTTGCCAAAAAATGCTGTAAATGACAACATGTATGTTAATTTGCGAAGAAATGTTATCAGTAGACCAATTTTCTCTTAAAAAAAGTATTCTCTTAAAGAAAAACAGAAAAATATTAAACTCTATATACTTAATAATACAAACTATTTACAAACCATACCAGTTTCTAAACACTTATGGTTACAGTTAACAATAAAGCCTAAACCTTCACAACATTAACTTTAACAACATTTTAACTTTAACATTCTGACAAAAGCTACTGGTCATATATATAATTTTTTTACCAGTTATGAAACTGTATGTGCACTCTATCATTTAAAAATGGGCTAAATTGTATTAAAATTTGTGTTAATAAAAATTATACTATATATATACTATATATATTTATTATTATTTAATCAAATGCTAAAAGGTAAATCAAAGACAAATAAATATGATTATAAGATTATATCATTGTAAATAGGCTGTGCTATACTGCAAATATTGTATATTTGTACTGAAATGTTACTATTTCACCCTCATTACCTTCCATAAATCCATTGTACACTACAAAACATAGTTCCTCTTCTGTTAAAAACAAGCTTTTTTATTTTTTTGGTTGTTATAATCTGGACTGATGCTGGTAAAGAAATTGATGTCAGTGAAAGCGTTCATGTTAAATTCATGTAAAAAAATGTTTTTGATGATTTTTTTTTTTTTTTTGTAGCAGAGATATTTGTCCACCGTGGTCCTATTTTAACTTTTTAAATTGACACACAAGGATGATTTATTGTTTAGCTTTATTACTTTTAATTCAGATGTAAACCATAGAGTTATATATAGGCCCACACGGAATCTGCTCATGCAGAAATCAGCAGATTTCCAAAGATTTTAGTTCACCAAATTTAGTTACCAAATAAGTGGATCTAGATAGATTTGCATTGTAAACATTAAATAAAAGTTAGAAATATATATATATTTTTTCATATATTTAGTTTTTAGTTATGATACTCCCAAAATAATTCAGCATAAATCCGCAGATTTTTTACAAAGTTCTCCGCAGAAATTGCAAAAAATGTCTGCAGATTCTGTCTGGCCCTATATATATATATACAGTTGAAGTCAGAATTATTAGCCCCCCTTTGAATTTTTATTTCTTTTTTAAATATTTCTCAAATGATGTTTAACAGAGCAAGGAAATTTTCACAGTATGTCTGATAATATTTTTCCTTCTGGAGAAAGTCTTATTTGTTTTATTTCGGCAAGAATAAAAGCAGTTTTTATTTTTTTAATTAACATTTTAAGGTCAAAATTATTAGCCCCTTTAAGCTATATTTTTTTTATCTATAGTCTACAGAACAAACCATCATTATACAATAACTTGCCTAATTACCCTAACCTGCCTAGTTAACCTAATTAACCTAGTTAAGCCTTTAAATGTCACTTTAAGCTGTATAGAAGTGTCTTGAAAAATATCTGGTAAAATATTATTTACTGTCATCATGGAAAAGATATAAATAAATCAGTTATTAGAAATGAGTTATGAAAACTATTATGTTTTAATATGTGATGAAAACTGTTAAACAGAAATTGAAGAGAAAAAATAAACAGGGGGGCTAATAATTCAGGGGGCTAATAGTTCTGACTTCAACTGTATATATATTCAATACACGCATCTTTTGTCAGTTTTTGTGTGCGTGTGTGTGTGTGTGTGCACTAGTGGAATATTTGCGCAGTATGAAGGGCTTTGGCTTGTGTGATAAGTGATGTGTGCTTCAGTGTGTGTGTGTGCATCAGTCTGCAGAAGCAAGTTTGCTGGTGCAAATCGGCTTTTTATGATACGAAAAGAATGAATGCTGGTGTCTACTGCAGCAAAGACGGAAAGAGAGAGAGTGAGACGGGTTATGTAAGAAATGATATACAAAGTTAGTCTTTCGCTTTGCTCTCTGCCTCATGCTTCCGTAGTCTGGCATGCTTCGAGATTAAGCCACCTGTCAATCAAATCACAGCTCACCTTTACTTTCTCACCCTGCGGCATGGAACACACGGATCCATACGTGAAGAAAACATCACGTGCTTACAGTAAGAGGCAACAATCAGAAAAAATCACTGCTGCGTACACACTCTATGTACATGTTCAATTTGGTGCGCACACTTTTATGGTTTGATTTAATTAATGCAATCACGCATATATCATATATACCGTCCGTTCGCATTCATTGATGGCACATTCCGCCTACATAAAGTGAAGGGATTTGTGGGTAAAAAAAGAAAAGGGAAAAAAAAATTATGTACAGTTAGTCAGCACTCTGTTCTCCCCATTGTGAATCAGTTTCCATAGCAACTAAATCGGCCCCTTCTTAAGCGGCCTCCATACAGTAAAGTCTCACCGGCTGTTTGAAGTGCGCAGACCAAACTTGTGTTTATCAGCCTCACAAATCAAATACTAATTACTACTTATCAAATAATTCATTAGACATTTTTAATTATGCCCTGTAATTACGGCTAGGTTGATGTCATGTGCATGTGGGAGTACAGCACAAATTTGTTATGAGTGAGTGTGTGTGTGTGTGAGTGTGCTGTTGTGTCCTTCATTTGTAATCTTCAGGACTGTCGTTTTAGTACACGATTCTGTTTTTCATGTTAAGGACAATTTTCATGAGCGCACAGTAAAAAAAACAAAGGCTTTTCGGAGAAGTAAATAAAGCAAAAGATGATCTTGAGAGCATGTTTTACTGGAATTGGCAGTTTTAAATAAAAATGTTTAGGCACAGCATGAATGCTCAAGCTGTTAAAAACTGGATGAATTCTGACAAGCTGTCAATCTTTTGTCGTTCAATAACAAAAAAAAAAAAACAATATGAAAGTGATTGTATGTTTTCTCTGTGTCTTTTTTGTTATTGTTCTGATGTAGATTTATTCTTTTACATTTAAAACCGTTTTTTACTTCATCTGTATCATTGTGGATATAGTTAACACTAAAGCCTAAGGGCGTACTCACAGAGCTAAAAAATCAGTGTACATTTAACTCAATTTGAGTTTAACTTAACACTCCTTGGGTGTACATATGACTCCCTCCATTTTGGAGTTAAAATAACACTTTCTAAAGTGTGAAATATGTACATTACTCTCAGAGTTCATTTGAACACAGTAAGAGTTTATTCTTACATCGAACTGGAGTTTGTGTTACCTTTCAAAGTGTTAATATATTACCTTTTTTCCTATATTATCAATTGGTGTGTGTGAAAGATAACAGTGATCTAATATGTTGAAAATAGTTTTATTTATTAAATGTTCATTAATCTTTTATCTTTAATTAACACATTCAACTCTTTGCATTTTAAAATGCAACAAGACATGTTTCAAGTTTAAGTAAAACATGGTTTGATCACTGTTTGTCTGAAAGAACCAGTTCGAGTAAAAAAACTGAACTTGGGTTAAAGTTTAACACTGAAAAAAACTCTTAAATATGCACTCTTTCACACTCTTGGATTAAAATGTACTCCGGTTTTGACAACACCAAAAAAAATCACACTGTATACTGGAATTTTTGCTGTGCACACTATGCTATCCGAACCATGCCCAGGCCTGTTTCCTGAATCGTTTGAGAAGTGTAAGTGCTCTGAATCGGGCTCAGGCATGGTTCACTTGGGTGGCCCTGGCACGGATGGAGGAGGTGTGCCAGAGCGCGGTTCACGTGGGCTCAGGCGCGGTACGCTTGTAGTGTGAGTGCAAAACGCGCCTGAGCCCGAAACTGAAAGCGAGACGTGACTTTTAAGGGACTGTTTCATAAGGATTTATTAATCATTCCTACTTTTCAATGATTGCAAACTGTCATAGATTATTAAAGACGCAAATCCCTCACTGCACGACAGCTGCACCTTTAGCAAACCTCCTAATTCCTGCAGCACGAGGACTTTATGATTGTTTATGAGCGTCAAAAAGTGGCTGATCTGTTCGGTGAAAATTTGACTGCGTGTCACTGCATATCAAACGACTAAAACGATATAACTAAAGAAATCTCCACTGTGCTGAGCGAGAGCGCTTACTGAACAGCGCACCATAGATGACGTAAGTGTGCTCAGGCCCGAATGTAATGTGAGCACGGGCCGTCGTTGAGAGACGGGAGAGGGGACAAGCGTGCTTCGGCCCGGTTCAAGGCAACTGTACATAGTGTGAGTACTAAATCTTCACAACATTAATTTAAACAACATTTCAACTTTATCATTCTTGACAAATGCTGGTGACTTTATTGGCCAAATATATACATGTTTTTACCAGTTATGAAACTCTATGTGCACTATATCATTCATTCATTCATTAATTTTCCTTCGGCTAAATCCCTTTATTCATTAGGGGTCATCACAACGGAATCAACCGCCAACTATTCCAGCATAAGTTTTACACAGCGGATGCCCTTTCAGCTGCAACCTAGTACTGAGAAACAGTCATACAATCTCAAATACACACACATACACTATGGCCAATTTAGGTTATTTAGTTCACCTATAGTGCATGTCTTTGGACTGTGGGGCAAACCGGAGCACCCGGAGGAAAACCATGCCCAAACAGGGAGAACATGCAAACTCCACATAGAAATGCCAACTGACCTAGCTGGGGCTGAAAACCAGTGACCTTCTTTATAACTGTCAACAACAGTGACATTATGGCAAACAAACTGCACAACTAAAATTTTTTCTATATACAGTTGAAGTCAGAAATATTAGCCCTTTGTTTATTTTTCCTCCAATTTCTGTTTAATGGAGAGATTTTCAACACATTTCTAAACATAATAGTTTTAGTTACTCATTTCTAATAACTTTTTTCTAATACTTTATCTTTGCTCTGATAACAGTAAATAATATTTTATCAGATATTTTTCAAGACACTTCTATACAGCTTAAAGTGACATTTAAAGGCTTAAATGGGTTCATTAGGTTAACTAGGCAGGTTAGGGTAATTAGGCAAGTTATATAACAATGTTTTGTTCTGTAGATGAGATTGAAAAATAAAAATGAAATATAACTTAAATGGGCTAATAATTTTGACCTTAAAATGTTTTAAAAAAAAATAAAAACTGCTTTTATTCTAGCCGAAATAAAACAAATAAGACTTTCTCCAGAAGAAAAAATATTATCAGACATACTGTGAAAATTTCCTTGCTCTGTTAAACATCATTTAAGAAATATTAAAAAAAATAATAATTCAAAGTGGGGCTAATAATTCTGACTTTATCTGTAGATATATTTGTTTGGTTGTTATCATCTTTACTGATGCTGGTTTTATGTCAAAAATGTTATTAGGACATGTTTTATGTCACTTTTAGAAATTGATGTCAATGAAAGTATCATGTTAAATTATTTTAAGAAATAAAATGATTTGTTCTCTGTGTTACTATTCTAACTTTTTTTCTTCTTTTTTTATTCAGATGTAAACCATAGAGTTTTTATTTTGGTTATATGCATAATAATGCCATGTTGTAGGCGAACTGAAAACACTCTTATCATGAGTTGTTCATTGCTTATTTAAAATAAAATCAGATTGCATATTATTATTATTATTATTATTAACATTATTATTATTATTATTATTATTATTATTATTATTATTATTATTATTATTATTATTATTATTATTATTATAGTGCAGTCTTTGTGATTTGAAAATATGCTGAATCATCAAAAAATGCAATTCAATGTTGTTCAAACCAAGAACGTAAATGACATCCTAAAGTTAACACTTGCTAAGACTAAATGAGAGTCTCCTAGGCAAAAAAAAATTTAGCGAGTAACACCGTTTCATATAAGTACGACCAATCTTTCCTCTCATTTAGTGCTTCGCAAGTGTTAATTTTAAGATGTAGTTTGTATTGTTCGTTTGAACGGCTTTTAATTGTATTTTTTTGCGTGTGAAATGTACTAGCATTTCTCTAGGCACGTGGCTCAATGGTTAGAACTGTCCCCTCACAGCAAGAAGGTCACTGGTTCGAGTCCCGGCTGGGCCAATTGGCATTTCTGTGTGGAGTTTACATGTTCTCCCCATGTTCATGTGGATTTCCTCTTGGTGCTCCGGTTTCCCCCACAGTCCAAAGACATGCACTATAGGTGAATTGAATAAACTAAATTGGCCATAGTGTATGAGTGTGTGTCAGAATGTGAGAGTGGATGGGTGTTTCCCAGTACTGGGTTGTGGCTGGAATGGCATCCGCTATATAAAACATATGCTGGAATAGTTGGGAGTTCATTCTGCTGTGGCAACCCCTGATGAATAAGGGACTAAGCCAAAGTAAAATTAATAAAAAAAAATACTAAGAAGGAGACAACATAAAACTACACTAACATATATTAAATTGGGGTCAACTATAGATTTTAACCAAACTTTAAACTTGTCACGTTTATCAAGTTGTGTTAATATATAATCCAATCTACAATCCAATCTGCTGACCAAAACAATGGTTTAATGGCTTTAATGGTGTCTCCTTTTAATGTCTGAATATACTGAATTGTTCTCTCTTTAGCCAAAGAGCCATTAAATAGCCAGTAATAGGCTTTTAAATGGCAGATACCCGTTGTGAAAATACCCCACTGTCAGGAAAAATGTACAAAAATTGCACCTTTAGAACAGCTTGTCACTGACACAGTGCCCATAAAAAGACAACTTAGTACCTTATCTACCCCTGAAAGGTGCATATTTCCAACTTGAAGTAGTATTATGTGCCATTAGGCTACTAATATGAACCTTTTAGTGAGATACAAAAATATGCCTTCGAGGAACAAGCTGTTATAACCCTAAAGCTATATTTTTCGTACTTTAGCATTGTTATTAGAGCATATTGACACTAAAGGCGTGTTCAACCATCTGTATATTTGTTCCTGGACAATAACAGTGAAACAGCTTTTTTTTTGTATGCTAGCTGTGCTCCTGTACAAAAATGGACATATTGAACCCATCCTGATAAATATTCTCTGGAGAAACAAGTGTGACAGCTAATCCCAGCCCGTTCTCTGTGAGTCTCAACAAAGTAGCGCGAGGAAGATTTAGACATTAATGCATTAACTTCCTCCAAGCCGAGAAGCATCGACTTCAAGGCCAAGCAGTCTCAGAGGAGCAGCCCAGAGCCATTCATTGCCCTCAGAGATAAACATGACAGCTGTGTCTGCGTTCGCATCTGTCACTTTATTTACAGCTTCCCACGTTACGCTGCAGAAATGAGCCTTTAAAAATAGCTGAAATATTCCTGATGCTGAGCAAAAAAATTTTGGGGGTGTTAAGAAAAAAACTTAAATAACTATTAGGCATATAATAGAATGCAATTTTGTTGTTGCGATAATTGCTGAAGCTTTTATTATGACATTATCTTAACATTGACATAATATGCATGTATGATAACAAAAATAATGTATATAAATGTTTAAAGTAAGGGGCGGCACGGTGGCTCAGTGGTTATCACTGTCGCCTCACAGCAAGAAGGTCACTGGTTCGAGTCCCGGCTGGATCAGTTGGCATTCAGTTGGTGCTATTCGTGAAAATGAGGTAGCACAAATGGCGCGATTCACGCGAATAAAGTGGCGCAAGTTGAGCATTTTTTTGCGTTTTGGCTCAATTTAGAAAATCTGGACTTCAGCGGACATTCGCGCCTAACCATGTTAGGCAATCATGAGCTTGCTCTTGTATAGTTTCTCCAAGTATAGTTTCTGGAGGAGTTGATGAACTCACAGAGATCGGTGCACCTCTGAAAGGATTTTGTGGACTCAGACATGGCGCCAAACTAAACTACGCTGTTTTTCAGCTTTCCCAAAGCACATAAAGCACAGCTATTCTCTTAATAAAATCCATGTCAGCCATTTAGCAACAAAGCCAGATTTTGACAGAAGCCCTGCCCATGACGCGAATCCGCATCTATTGTTAAGTGAATTTGACGCGCAAATGAAGCAAATTTGACACGCGAATGAAGCAAGTAAACTCAGAATGTTCACACGTCTATTTACATGTACGTGTGAATAGTATGATTTATTCACACGTGCAATATCTGGTGTGAACACAGCATTAGAGTGTATGGGTGTTTCCCAGTACTGGGTTGCAGCTGGAAGGGCATCCGCTGCGTAAAACATATGCTGGAATAGTTGGCGGTTCATTCCGCAACCCCTGATAAATAAGGGACTAAGCCTAAGCCAAAGGAAAATTAATGAATGTTTAAAGTAATAAAAAAATCTAGTTCAAGTGCAAAAAGACTCATTAGTATAACTTAGTTGCTTTAAAGTCCATAATATTTTATTTGCTAGCATACACTAGCCCCTTTCACACATATAGAACTTTCTGGAAAATGACCAGGCAATTTTCTGGAAAGGTGTGTGTGTGGAAATACTGGTAAATTCGTTCCTCCAATTGGTTCCGTTCCCTTTCCAGAATGAGAAGTTGTAACATTACCTGTAATTTGTCGGAATACTGCGCTGTGTGAACACAGAAGGAAGATTGACAAAAAAAAGAGCACGTTCACATCTAGAACGCGCTGACGTTAAACATCTTCTCTCAGAACATTGAGACGCATTCACATCTGCGCTTTTTATGAAAACAAAGGCCTTTGCATATTTTTCCAGACACATTTAGCTGCTAGTTGTTAGTCAGATAACGTTTTTATGTTCCTTCTGAATGTCATCTGTGGACAAAATTATCGTAAAATGCTTATGATAAACCGCTGATTGTTTACCTTCAAGCTCTGCTTCAGTTCCTTGACGCGTGTGCATGTGAAGTGCAGGAGTGCTCCGGTGAGTGCTAGCACACACACACATATTATGTACATCTCGACATGTGAAAGTGTTCCTCCATATGTTTTCATCGAAGTTGTTCACAATACTTATTCATCTACAGAATTTGTAATGTAGTCAAATGTGTAAACATTTAGCTGCTGTTCACACATCTGCCTTTGGATGTCTCTGAGACAATGCAGCTGCATTGAATGCTAATGCTTTAAATAAAAGTGAAATCATCAATAAAAGCCCGACCCCTTCTATGTTTACAAATACAAGCGCAGACGTTTAGAGGTCATTTCTAGTTAATTATGTCAGAATTAACTGGTATTTTGGTATGGATATGTGAATGGTCTTTTCCGGAAAAATTCCGGAATGTCCTTGCCTGTGCTTTTTTACTGGTAAAGTCGTTCCAGTAATTTTCTGGATATTTACCGGTATCACTGTGTAAAAGGGCTATTGTTAGCCTTAAGTGGAACAATAAATCTGTGAAAGGTAATCCACTGAAAAAAAAAGTTTGTTTTGATAATCATCAAAGTCTGACCATTTACTGACCATGGTTGGAATGGCGGTTCTTCTCTGATGATGTCAGTTTGACGCTTCATCCACAATTTTCTCAACCACCTCCCTCGTACCATTAGTTCGCTATGAGGCAATGATGCGCAAAAACAAATCCCGGCCCCCTGTTCAATATTCTTTGTCTGTTGGAAGCACATCAACATACTAAATTAAAAGTCTCAGTAAATTCCAGTTTATCTGGACTTTAAAGGCACAATGTATATTTTCCACCACTAGATGTCAAATATTCACAACAAACAAAGACAAAGTTTGAATAACGCTGTGACCAAATGTGGAAGCAGGGGAGTTGTCATCTACAGTATATCATACGGGACTCCTGCAGATATCTTGTTCATGAATGAGCTAAATTATTTAAAATTAGTATGGAGCAAAGTAAAGGCTTTGTTTACTCCAAGCACGACAATTGTAAATATAAATATATTTGCATCACATAGATGATGAAACGATGAAACCCTTTATTTTAGTTTATGCTTTACATTTGGCATTACCCCCTTGTAACCAGCAGATGTTCTATGTATTCTACTAAAACATCTGACCAGTGCATCTTAATTTTAAAATGTATTAATGTACTCACTATCCTTTGACACACTCTCAATTACATCCAGCCGGGACTTGAACCAGTGACCTTCTTGTTGTGAGGCGACAGTGTTAACCACAGAGCTACTGTGCCACCCAATTTATTAATCAAATCTAACGTGGAATAAAAAAAAATTGCCAAGCATTTTTAATTTCCCAGGAGGGAACACAAAGACACTGAAACTAGCACTGGATACTTTTTATTTTTATTCTTCCATTTTCTCAGCCTGGCTTGCATAACTTTCGTGTATTTTCTGATTCCTTCTCATGTTATAACCAATTGTTTTCTTCATAGTACTTATCTTTAAATACTCTTTGAAAAGAGAGCTAAACATCAAGCAGTGCTTCTCCAGAGTTGTGGTCTGAACTTTGCTGTTGTTTTACATTTTGAACGAATTAGCGAACTATATCTTTATTGTTATCTTTATAGATATTACGCTTAGTGTAAACAGGCCTTAGGAAAAGCTATCGAAATGAAACCTGCTGATGAGCACGATGCTACATGAAAGCTTTTATTATGTCAGTAGCTATGTTTCCATCCAAAAATGTAAATTAAATTATTAAATTTACGTGCAAAACTGGAATATTGCATAAAAGACGTGCAAATAAAGCGCCAAATATCAAAAATAAAAATGGATTTTACTGTAGTAGAAGCTGCTTGAATCTTTTCTTTATTTAATAAATTACTTGTGCCTTAGAAGACAAATGTCAACGCGTAACGAACGTGTGGTGGCGTTTAAAGGCATGAGACACAGAGAACAGACACTATTAACAATTCTGGAGGTAATTAATAATACAATAACACTAATACTGAAATGGTTAGGCATTTTTAAATGCTCAGCCTGCTGGTTTCACATGATCACATGATCTCTTATAGGCCTAACAAAATCACATGACTTTGAGCATACTGGAATTTGTTCGGTAAAAGTGTTTCCATTGTAGTTTATGTGCATTTTTTTCTTATCAAACAAACAGTTTATCCTACTCAGTTATGCACAGGTTTTTTTGTGCATTTTTAAAATTGATGTGCATCTTGGCGTTTCCATCAACTATTTTTTATGCACACATCCAAAATTCGCATAAAAAAGGTGGATGGAAACATAGCTACAGTCAGCCACTTCTGGTCATGATTACATGGGGAAGAAGCAGCACTATTTTATCATAGTAAATTTATTTTAGGGTTCTAAATATCTATAATGCTGACCCTGATGAGTCTGAACAGGGACGAAGCAGGCATTTTAGATCATTTGGAGATATTCATTGTATTTTTTTAATCACTCTAGTTTATTTCTTTGAATGAATTGAGTGTGTTACAATTGCCTCTGATTTCCCTTGTTTCTGAAGTATTTAGCCATCATTACAAAAAAAACTCAAATGTTCTCTTAAATGTCAATGATTAGAAAAAAGTTGTTGACTTTTTAAACTAAAATATCACTTGAAGGTCATTTAAATACCAAATATTCAAAATAAATTCCCTGAGGTTAAAATATCTTACATAAAAAAAATCTTCTCAGCTAAATGTATCTTGTTTCGAAGGATATTAGGTATTTTAATGAAAAACTGGAGTTTTCTTTTCTTTTTTTGTACCGTGTGGAGAGCTTCCACTCACTCTTATGCAAATTAAAGTGTTCTTTTTCTGATTTTTAATTTCAAACTTCATGGCGTTTTGTCAATTTGGCTTCCCAATAAACTATGCAAAAAAACTGTAATTAGATTCTTGATTGTTTTGACTTGTTTTGACAAAAGAGCATGTCTCAGATTTGCCTGTCTCAAAGGTGTCAAACCATTTTGATTAAACACAATCTGTACACATCTCTGGAAGCCTCGGTGTGACATAACAATTTAAGCATTTAATCACTCTATAATCAGGTAAAACATCTTAAATGTGTGCCTGTTCGAGTGTATTATTTATTGACTAGATGTGGCATCTGTGGCAGATTTCGTGATACATTTCGTCAAATCCCTGATAAGGCAGATCTTTTCAGTTATTTGTTTATGTTATTTGTACATGAAGGTTTAACCAGCCTGGATAACCGGAACAGGATTGCACACTTCCTGACAGAGGTTTTGTTGCACAAGTTTTATGAACAACAAATAATAACTTGATGTCTAGGTGATCATTTGGTATCAGAAGTGGCTTATATAAAATTCAAAGGCTTCTAGATTACGCTTTTTATACTAAAATAAAATTTGATCGTGCCTTGAGTTTTTACTACTTAATTAGGACAGTAAGGTCTGACTTTGCTTAGACAAAAGTCTTGTCACTTAACAGAAATAATGTACAGTATAAAATATAAAGTCATGGTGCAGTGGAAAAAAAAATTAATATTGTGTATAACTCTTATGAGCTTAGAGGACTCCATCCATACCTCTCTGCAATGACTCAAATAACCTATTAATAAAGTCATCTGGAATGGCAAAGAAAATGTTCTTGCAGGACTCCCAGAGTTCATCAAGATTCTTTGGATTCATCTTCAATGCCTCCTCCATCTTACCCAGACATGCTCAATAATATAATATTCATGTCTGGTGACTGGGCTGGCCAATCCTGGAACACCTTGATCTTCTTTGCTTTCAGGAACTTTGATGTGGAGGCTGAAGTATGAGGAGCGCTATCCTGCTGAAGAATTTGCCCTCTCCTGTGGTTTGTAATTTAACGAGCAGCACAAATGTCTTGATACCTCAGGTTGTTGATGTTGCCATCCGCTCTGCAGATTTCTTGCATGCCCCCACATTGAATGTAACCCCAAACCATGATTTTTCCTTCACCAAACTTGACTGATTTCTGTGAGAATCTTGGGAAAATCTACCTTCTGACACTTTTCCAAATGATCTACTAGAAGTCAAGTTATTATTTGTTGCTCTTACAATTGGGATCGGTGACAAGACATGTCAGGTAGTGTATAGCTGACTAATAAAAATATAAAATTTGATCTTCTTGAAATAAAACAAACAATAAGTGAAATAAAATGTATCATATGTAAAAAAAAGTTTAACCAAAAACAAAAATTTACTCACTTTTTACTGCATCTCAAGTGGTTCCAAACCTTTGATGTCCTTTATTCTGTTGAACAGAAAGAAGATATTCAAGTAACGCTGAAAACCTGCAACCACTGATTTCCATAGTAAGAAAAAACAATACTATGGAACTCAATGGTTACAGCACTGTAAAAAAAATTAAGTGTTGCTCACTACAATTTTGAAGTTGAGACATTTTAAGTTTAAAAGTAATTTTAACTTACATCAATTACACTAACTATCATCAATTTAAAAATTGTTTACTGCTCAACTGTTATCTGTTCATACAGAGGTTGATATTAGTTCCTGGCTCTGTTTTCTTTGACTACAGTGCATCTGGAAAGTATTCATAGCACTTAATATTTTCCACATTTGTTTTTGTTAAAGCCTCATGTTAAATTAATTTATTTTTTAAAAATTCTACACACAACTCCCCATAATGACAATGTGAAAAAAGATTTTTTTTAATTGTTACAAATTGATAAAAAAAAAAAATCAAAGTCAATCAAATTGAAAAATCACCTGTACATAGGTATTCACAGCCTTTGCCGTGAAGCTCTAAATTGAGCTTATACATTCTGTTTCCACTGATCATTCTTGAGATGTTTCAGCGCACTCATACACTACGGACAATTTAGCCTACCCAATTTACCTGTACCGCATGTCTTTGGACCGGAAAACCGGAGGAAACCCACGCGAACACGGGGAGAACATGCAAACTCCACACAGAATCGCCAACTGACCCAACTGAGGCTCGAACCAGCAACCTTCTTGCTGTGAGGCGACAGCACTACCTACTGCGCCACTGCGTTGCTTCGTTAATAATGTATTTTATAAACAGATTGTTTATAAGAACTAAGCGATTAATATATAATACATTAAACAGATTGTTTATGACTAAGCTATTAATATATAATACATGAATTAATACATTAAGACATTGAAGTTAGGTAGGACAACAAATCCCATCCACATAGTGAATTACTGTTGAGTGGTATCGGTCCGTGGTATCGACATTTCATGTACGATATGAGTATAAATATTTGAGCCAACTATCGACCCGATACCCAATACTGGTATTGGTGCATTTCTACCATAAACATACTATGTAGATGTCAGAGAACAATTTAACTTCTTAAACCAATGCTGTATATGGCACCTTTACAGTAGCATAAAAACATACGTTGACATTACTTTTTTTTAATATGTACACTTTTACAGTGAGGTTTCCAGCAATTTTCCTTTTTTTGTGTTCAACAAAAACCTCAAACTGGTTTGAAACAAGTAATTTTTGTGTGTACTACCCCAAAATACACATTAACATTATTTAAACTGTGACTAAACTGATAACAGAATACACATATCAATTTATTTCTAGATATATTAAAGTAACTATAACTGAAATAAAAACTACATAGACACATAAAAATGCCAAGAACATGCAGCAAAATGACTTAAAAATAAATACATTTGAAAAATACTATAATAGTGTCTAAAACACACTCAAATAATTCAACTACAGATTATTTAAATTAGTTTTAGCTTGATATAAAAAACACTACTGAAACAGATCATATAAAACCCTAAATAAAAATAGTATCTCAATAATGATGGTGGCACGGTGGCAAGGCTGGGCCAATTGGCATTTCTGTGTGGAGTTTGCATGTTCTCCCCATGTTTGTGTGGATTTTCTCAGGTGCTCTGGTTTCCCCCACAGTCCAAAAACACGTGTTATAGATGAATTGGATGGACTAAATTTGTTGTATGTATAAGTGTGTGTGTGATTGCGAGAGTATATGGGTGTTTCCCAGTACTGGGTTTGGCTAGAAGGGCATCCACTGCATAAAACATATGCTGGAATAGTTGGTGGTTTATTCTGCTCTGGCAGCCCCTGATAAATAAAGGGGTTAATAAATAAACTGGAAAATAGTAACTAGTTACAGTTACTAGTTACTTCATTCAAAAAGTAACTGAATTTAACAGTAAACAGGAAGATGTGGGCTAGACTGCAACCAAAATAAATTAACTTACCAAGTAACGGACAAACGCATTATATTGTAACGATAATGTAGTCATTATAATAAAAAGTAATGCATTACAGTATTAGTAAGTGTTAAAAGTAATGCCGTTATTGCATTATTGCATTATTGCCCAACACTGTAAATAAGAGACTAAAGCCCCGGTCAGATCACACAATTTTTTATTGTCAGTTAGGAAAGTCACTATGTCAGATTATGCAATTTTTTCTTGATAACACTTGACTTGTCATAGGTAACAAATGTGCCTGATTACACGTTCCTTACGATCAGTCATCTTATGATGTCTACGATGAGAGTTATTTCCCAAAGCAGTCACAAGTGTTGCTATAACATATTTCTTATTTCAATTTCAAATTTTTTTAATCTTATTTCAATCTCAATAAACACTGATGCTTGCAGACAACTAATAACTACATTATTTAAGGGCATTCCTTACGACAAGGATACGATCAAACTTATGATTCCTTTTTAATATGAGGCTATTTTCTTTGAAATCTAAATGTATATTTTCCTGCCATGGGTTGCTTATTAAACAATCCCTCGCCTGAACTTGCTGGGAATGAGATGGAGAAAATGAAAGCACATAAGCAGCTGCAAGGAAAACTCAAATGCTCAAGACATAATCTTTAAAATAATGACTTTAAAAAAAAATTGCAAATATATAACTGAGATTTGTGATATTATCACAGTGAAGCATTCATTAAATCCTTATTTTCCTCAGAGCGAAACAAATTATCCGCCCGTATAGTTAAGTAGTGAACGGGCACAAACAAAAATATAATTCGGATGCTTTCCTTGAAAAAAAAATCTTTTTGAAACGAATTTCGTTTGCTATAATTTTTAACTTTATTTTAATGTCTCTTTTGTTGGTCAGTTATCTATAAACAAGAAAAACAAATAACATTTGAGGTGATGCGCTCCAAAACAAGTCCGCTATATGTGCAAAAACACTAACTGTCGTGAGATTGTGTTGGTTTGTTAAATAAAACAATAATCTAGCCTAAATAAAATTAAAGTGAAATATTAAGTTTCAGAGAAGCCTATATTAAATAGTTTTTACTATTAATGACAAATTTGATTAAGCCGGAAATGCTTTTGTAATTTTTACATTTTTTAATTTATAAAGCACTAAACATGTTCCCAGATTATCTCAGAGGTACAAACTCTGTTGGAAGGGTGAGAGAACTAAGAAACTCGTTGTGAGAATGGAGATGTCTGCATAATTGTGCCAATCTGTCAAATAAAATTGCCTAAAACACCTTAATATTTTAGAAAAGGTAGTTAAAGTTTGCATAACCAATGACTGATCTCCACCGTGACCCACCCATAAGTAAGGGCATACTCACCAGGGTTTCCGCGGGGTCTTAAAAAGTCTTAAAAAGTCTCAAATTTAAAAATTGAAATTTAGGGCCTTAAAAAGTCCTAAATTGGCTGTTCTAGGTCTTAAATATTTTTGCACATGTCTTAATTTTCCGATGTCCGTGTAACGCTATGTCTAATGCTCATTTAAATTCTTTTTTGTTTCTGTTGCTTGGTTTCCGTGGTGTTGTAGTTCTTTATTTCACTAGTCCAATTGCAGTGCGCGTGGCAAATGGGACGTCATCGATGTGTTTGCGCAACATTATTTCGGCTGGCGGGGCTCACGTAATGTTTTGAGACTCGAGTGAACACTGAACAGTTCATGCGGCACCGCATTTGATTTGAGTTGAATATGAAACACTTTGAAGAGATTTTATATGAAACAGATATGACTGTAAACACATCTTCTTTATGATCCGTCCATGTGTGATCATAGAGATACCCAGATGACCAATAATTCTTGGCTAGAAATTGCAACAGCAGTGTGAAAGGAGGAAAGTTTTTGTAAAAATTTGGAAAAACCTGATCGATAGGTTTGTTAAAACAAAAAAAAGGCCATGGCAAAAGTGGAGACTCAGGTGGTTTTAATATTACAGAATATGTTATTCCACCAGTCATAGGTTTTACACTGATGTATAGGTTAGAATTTTGAATTTAAAACAATTTACAAGTTACAAACTAAAATTAGGTATCAAATTATGTCTTTGATACAGTTGAATTATTAGCCCTCCCTTTGAAATTGTCTTTCTTTTTTAAATATTTCCCAAATGATGTTTAACAGAGCAAGGCATTTTTCACAGTATGTCTGATAATATTTTCTCCTTCTGAAGAAAGTCTTATTTGTTTTATTTCAGCTAGAATAAAAGCAGTTTTAAATTTTTTAAACACCATTTTAGGGTCAATATTATTAGCCCCCTTAAGCAATATATTTTTTCGATATATTTATTTTTATATATTTTTTTTTAGCCTTTAAGCTGTATAGAAGTGTCTTGAAAAATATCTAGTCAAATATTATTTACTGTCATCATGGCAAAAATAAAATAAAAGTTATTAGAAATTAGTTATTAAAACTATTATGTTTAGTAATGTGTTAAAAAAAATCTTCTCTCCATTAAACAGAAATTGGGGAAAAGGGGGGTTAATAAATCTGACTGTAACTGGAAAGGAATATATGAACCTATCAGTTTACAATATATTGATACCCAATTTCTAGGCTTTATTGGTGATAATGCTCATGAATGTTGGATCATTGTTGCCTTTTTAGCTTATAAGTAGAGGACAGAAACTAGCCAGACAGTAATGTGTGGATTGTTGAGTGGGCAAAATAATAAAAAAAAAGTCAGTACTTTTAGTGTGTACTTCTTTTTTGTTTTTATTCTTGCCATAATAAAAAATATATATAATTGTAGAGCAAGCCATTAACAAAAGCAAGTGATGCATCATTTAGATTTAAAAAAGTTTAGATATAAAAATTCTTAAAAAAATCTTGATTGGTTATAAAAATATTTATAATAAATTATAAAAATAATAAAAAACAATCATCTTGAATGATATTAACAATATGACCTAGTTCCGGAAACGTTCTACTTCTCTGTTTATCCGTCTGATTTTACTGTCTGTGTCTTTTGACCCCCCACTGTCATTTAAAAGAATATCTCAATGGCGAACCAGTTAAATGTAATAGCCTCATCCATTTCGTGAGGTGCGAGATGTGGCGCCAGGCGAAAGTATAAATCAGACTTAAGATGATTGTTTGTTTTTTCTGTAGTTTAATGGTGCATTTAACTTGTCTTTAGTACTGTTCAATT
Organism: Danio tinwini; assembly: GCA_903798205.1. Taxonomy (NCBI): domain Eukaryota; kingdom Metazoa; phylum Chordata; class Actinopteri; order Cypriniformes; family Danionidae; genus Danio; species Danio tinwini. The sequence goes on from CAIGQZ010000461.1 coordinate 3,567,188, forward strand.
TGAATAAATTTATTTTACCACTAATTTTGGGATTTTGTATTTTCTCTTTATGTGTATGCGTGTTTTTGATATTGTGATATAGGTCTTAAATTTAATACTTTATGGTCTTAAAAAGTCTTAAATTTGACATTATATCTGCAGAAACCCTGACTCACACTATGCTATCTGAACCGTGCTCAGGCCCGTTTCCCGGATAGTTTGAGAAGTGTGAGTGCTCTAAATCGGGCTTAGGCACAGTTCACTTGACTGGCCCTGGTTCATTTGGAAGAGGTGGGCCAGAGCGTGGTTCACTTGGGCTCAGGCGCAGTACGCTTGTGTGCAAAACGTGCCTGAGCCCGAAACTGAAAGCAGGACGTGACTTTTAAGGGACTGTTTGATATGGATTAAATAATCATTCTTACTGTTCAATTAACGCAATGAACGTCGTAATTTATTAAAGATGCAAACCCCTCACTGCACGACAGCTGGGCCTTCAGCAAACCTCCTAATTCCTGCAGCACGAGGACTTTATGATTGTTTATGAGCGTCAAAAAATGGCTGATCTGTTCTCCGAAATATTTGACTGCGTGTCACCGCATATCAAACGACTTAAACGATATAACTAAAGAAATCTCCACTGTGCTGAGCGAGAGCGCTTACTGAACAGCGCATCATCGATGACGTAAGCGTGCCCAGGCCGGAATGTAATGTGAGTGCGGGCCGTCGGGGAAGGTGGGACAAGCGTGCTTCGGCCCGGTTCAAGGCTACGGTACATAGTGTGAGTACGCCCTAAATATGCAGCCTACTTTTTGATTACCTAATCCTGCACATTAACGGCAGCACCCGCGGATATAACTGAGAAATTACAGTGTCACCCACATGATGGAACTCGTCATGAAGAACGAGAACAAAATGAAACATGTTGTCGTGAGGCGTCGCAGATATGGTATTAGTTGTCGTGAACTATGCCACATTGCACAAGAAGAAATGATTGAATCTTGTATCACGGTGCCCTTTTGCCGTTTACAAATCCCCACGACACCCTACATCAAGGAAATCATGTCGAAATGAAAAATTTGTGTGATCTGACCGGGGCTTAAGTTGAAGGAAAATAAATGAATCTCAACGATGCTAATTTAACACTGCTATAAATTCAATGAAACTGTTTATATCCGGAACATCATATAAAATTAACCATTTCTAGCAGGAAGAAGTCGCTTACTTGTTGACTTTAGATATTTTTAGTGCTTGGCCTGTGGTTTGGGAGTTTGGGTTTTCTATCTTGTGCCTTTCAGCAATGCGAATAAACAGGGCAGCTCGGCGCAAGCATCCCCAAGGGGCCACGGCAAATCAAAAGGGAGGCACTGCTTCATACCCCCAGGACCACACACTGTGTGTCAGCGCGATACAGGAGAGAATTGGGCCCAGCTGCATGGTCAATTACCGTTCAGAGCAGCCAGATAGTAGAGTTTACTGTTATCTCGCACCACAGAGAGAAAGGGAGAGTGTGAGATAGGGCATAGAGGCAGTCGTGATGATAATGATGGTTAGTGCTATAGGTGTGTTAGCGAGAGCCACTAAAACGGACAGGAGGGAATGCGGGGAGTAAAAAATGAAGGAGAGAAAGACAGAGATGACAGAAACAGGTCAGGCAGTGCACCTCTGTGGCAATGCAACCGAACACTTGATGACGGTCACCATAGAAACAGATTATCCCTCTTGGAAATATAAATTGTTCTCATAACTGTCAGATGCTGGAGTGTGGCGGTACTATTTTTTTTGTCTGGTAAAAGCTAATGTTCGTGAAACGTCCCTCCCCAAATGCAGAAATGAAATTTGTCGTAATGGAGGAATATGGAATGATTATGTAAGCCCAAATCGGGGGATAGCCAGAGCTCTGGCAGAGACCTCACCTTCCTCTCTCTTCCAGCAAACAGCAGAAAGCCTGTTAAATATTTCATAAGATGAATAATATTATGTTATACTGCTAAGCCCGGGATTTGTCAGCTCAGAAAGCCAGGATTTTTGACTGTAGTAAGGCAGGATAACCGCGCTTGTGTTTGCGTGCGTGAGAGTGTGTAGGTGCGATTCTCGTAGGTGGCGACGTGAGAGAGAGAGAGAGAGAGAGAAATAAAAAAGAATGATCTAGACTTTCGTAAATGTATAATGTATGTTTTGTCTTGCTGGGTTTTTATATTTAGGCCTGAGGTTGATAATGTGCACTCGGCAACTGTCTCGTTTTAGACCGCCCTGCTTCCTGCTGTCGGGAGAAGTGTATGGCAGTCCCAGCGCTTTCTGAACACCTTCATCCAGCTGCTCAAATCCCAGTGCAGAACAAAGTCCTCGCTGTATCTCTCCTGCAAACATCGCAAATCTCCTCTCCTCTGGCCCTCGCTGCACTGAGGCACAGAGGAAGACAAAGGATTGTAAAGGCTTTTTAGGTATTGAAGTTTCCATGAAGAATGTATAATGCCCCCACAACCTTTGCGTTGTACAAAAAGTTCATTATAGTGGAAAATAGCAATGTGAACCAACATTGGTCTCACAGTTCGATTTAATTACGATTGTAATGTCATTGATTAGGTTCGATTCAATATCATCATGCACCACAATACATTGACTATGCACTTTATTCTCAATTTTCAATTCCCTTCTGAATTATTAGGCCCCCTCTGTATTTTTTCCCAATTTCTGTTTAATGGAAAGAAGTTTTTTCAAACACATTTCTAAACATAATAGTTTTAATAACTCATTTCTAATAACTGATTTTTTTATCTTTGCCATGATGACAGTAAATAATATTTTACTAGATAATTTTCAAGATACTAATATTCAGCTTAAAGTGCAATATAAAGGCTTAACTAGGTTAATCAGGCAAGTTAGGGTAATTAGGCTAATCATTGTAAAATGATAGTTTGTTCTGTAGATGATCAGAAAATATATTTTGCTAAAATGCTGTATGTAAGTTTTTGACTCTTCTAAAGCATAAATATACCATAATATGTGTGCAGATATTAAAGAAACATACCAAGTGAACATACTTATTTAACTGAAAAACAATGCTAATGTCAGATATTCTGCTTTGAAAATGTTTTTTTTCAGTGCCGGAACATTGTCTTTGTTAAGATCAATTTAACCTGCACAATGCCAGTTTAACCAATTATAATTCAGCACCCCAGGTTGCCTTGTTGGAAAACTGCGTATTTCATTCATTCATTTAGAAAGACTAAAAGTATGCGTCCGTGAGCGAAATGCAACAGTGTCAGTGGACAGTATCAGATGTCGAAATGAGACATATTCAGTTCCACATGAGGTTATTAATTAGCAAATGTTATAAATATTACGAACATGAGCAGGTTACAGGCAGGTCCTAACAACACGCTTTGTGACGAGATACGCAGTGATGAGCAATTTGGCTGTTCGCACTAGACGAAACCTGACAGAAATTTCAGAAGCCTTTCAGAAGCACAGAATATGCACTCACTCACGAAACGGTAAGGTTTAAAATCTATTTAATACATATTAACCCTCTTTAACATGATTAAATGTAGATGCTAAATCTCTCATATGTGTTTAGTTTTAATGTTCAATTTCAAATGGTTTATTGGATTTTCAAGATCTGAGGTGAACTATCTGCTTCTGCTTTCAGTATATGTCATGTAAAATAGCATTCAAACTTACATTGTTAGCATTTAGCACTGAATAAAGCACACAAGGTTTACCTGAGGTGATCACTGTCATAGGTTTCACATGTTCAGCTGTGAGAAATAGCAGCCTTTTCTAATTTATTAATTCAAGGTTAAAACCAAAATTCCTTTTAATATGGAAAATATTCCCTCTATCACGTGTCAGTGCTTTTATTTAGAACACAGTTTAAATCACTCGTTCCTGTACTCAATCTGGCAACCCGCGCTTGCGTTTATTTTGATCCAGGAGTGCAATACCTAGTTCAACCACTGGGTGTCAAACTTACATACTGCTCTTTTAAGGGGGCTAATAATATTGACCTTAAAAATGTTTTTTAAAAAAGAACTGCTTTTATTCTAAGCAAAAATAAAACAAGTAAGACTTTCTTCAGAAGAAAAAAAAATGAAATACTGTGAAAAATTCCTTTGTGTTTGTGATTATGTGTGAATTATGTAAGGAAGTCAATATGTAACATTTTCATTATATTCAAATTAATTAATTTAATTAATTTAATTCAAATTATCTGAACCTCCGTGAGGTTTGCGAAGGGTCAATTCTTAAAGGCTCTGTTTATACCAGTTACTAAGATACAGTTGAAGTCTTTTCTGACGTTTTTTCTTTTTTAAATATTTCCCAAATGATTTTTAACAGAGCAAGGAAATTTTCACAGTATGTCTGATAATATTTTTTCTTTCTGGAAAAGTCTTATTTGTTTTATTTAGGCTAGAATAAAAGCAGTTTTTATTTTTTAAGAACCATTTAAGGTCAAAATTATTAGCCCCTTTAAGCAAAATGTTTTTTGCGATTGTCTACAGAACAAACCATCCTTATACAATAACTTGCCTAATTACCCTAACCTGCCTAGTTAACCTAATTTACCTAGTTAAGCCTTTAAATGTCACTTTAAGCTGTATAGAAGTGTCTTGAAAAATATCTAGTCAAATATTATTTACCGTCATCTTGGCAAAGATAAAATAAATCAGTTATTAGAGGTAAGTTATTAATACTATTATGCTTAGAAATGTGTTGACAAAAATCTTCTCTCCGTTAAACAGAAATTGGGGGAAAAAATAAACAGGGGGGCTAATAATTCAGGGGGGCTAATCATTTTGACTTCAACTCTCCTTTTTTATAATTTCAGTCAATAGTGGACAATGCTAAAAACAGAAGCAAATAGGGTCTAAAGCGTTTTGACCACGTCCAGATGTGGATTAAAATACATTTGATTCAGATTCATTGAATAGTTTTAAACACCCACAAAAACACCTACTCTGATCATTGTGGAAGGTGTTGTGAGAAAGTTTACCAAAATAAGGCACTGGACAATTCTTTTAAAGAATGCTCTTTTTTTCCAACTTGATTTGGCTGTTCGCCTACACACAAATGCATTTTTAGGTCACTAAAACTAAAACATTTTGAAAACTGTCGGGGTGTTTTTTATAAACATTGGGGTCTTTTTAAGTGGTGTAGCTGGCAAAACCAGACGTTTAGTTTGTCCATGCCGTCTTTTGCATTCTGTGGCATCGGATTGAGACATAAGAATCTTTATTGTTTACAAGACAGGTGTCTGCAATGGCCAACGTCAGGGGCACCACTGGCTGGTACGGGCCCTAATAAAACATTTTTGAAGACTGGTGTGGGCTGTCACAAACGGAAGTGAAGTGGGGGGATTGTAGGGTTTTGGTTGTTGGCATCTGTCGCAGGCCTAAGTGAAGAGCGGGTACAGGTGGGTGGGGTTATCTGTCACTGACAAAATTAAAGAGCCCATTGGGGGCTGGGTGGAAAGGGGGGGGATTTGGCAATCATCTTACCTTTCCCTCCATAGCGGCGCCCATTGCTGACGTAACCAAAATATGCCATGTTGACAGTCAACCGGAACCAATAATAACCCTTTTTGAGGCTTCTGATTGGCCAACATGATTTTACAGTCAGAAGTATAGACCTTTTTCTTAGAACGCAAAATTACCCATTATGCTTTGCGTGTATGCGCAAAGAGAATGCTAAGACCTTCCGGTCAGCAGCTGATGCGTATAAACAGTCACATTCGGACAGCTTTGAAACGATAGTTTTAATCTTGTTTTTATCATCTTTGAACTAATACTGTTGTTGATCGGCACCACCTCCTGGACTGATCATTTAAAAAAATGTGATCTAATAGGATAGAAAACAACTGCTGCGAGACATTTTCCCCTCGTTGTCAGACGGCATCTTGTGCCTTTTAAATAAAGCCTTGTCATCGCTAAAGTCAACAGTTTCTCTTTTTTTCAAATATATAACCAACTCAAACAAATGTAATTCACCAATATGTTTGACACACACACGTAGCCTACTGTACTGTCCCACTAAGACACTGATTTAATAACTGTGACAAAGTGAAAATTAATTTTGAAATGACAGAAAAACACAAACCGTGGTAAATACTACACACTAAATGAAACATAAACATTAGAATCAACAGCAAATCAGCCAGCAGAGTATCAGTAACAGACTTTTATTGGTCATTTATGTAAATTGCATGACTTGCATACCTGTTAGGTTCATGCCAGTATTGCGTGTGTGTGTGTGTGTGTGTGTGTGTGTGTGTGTGTGTGTGTGT
>CAIGQZ010000461.1:3573459-3597164 GCA_903798205.1 Danio tinwini
TGTGTGTGTGTGTGTGTGTGTGTGTGTGTGTGTGTGTGTGTGTGTGTTTGTGTGTTGAAGAGCCACTGAGCTAACAGCTGACAGGCCGGGGAGAACACACACATTGTATTTCTGATGGCAGACACGTGAATTAAGAGAACGTTTTTATCTCGCGCTTGAACCACATCTGACAGATTATAATGGCTTTAACACACAACTTTCAAAGTTTTATGTCACAAAAACACTCCGTCATCCACTATTGAAACCCCTTTTCAGAGTGCAAATTACCAGTTGTAAAGGCTGTAACCGGAAGTTCTAAACATTCTACCGGAAGACGCTGGTCGCTATGGTGCCCTCCATGCAGCAGCCAAGAAAAAGGTCTATAGAGCCACCTGTTGCTTTTGTATGCTCTTATCGAAAACTGTACTTGTGCACTGAAAAATAGTTGTGCATGTGCAGACATGGCCTAAGACAAACATACATCACTGCATTGTGCCAAAGCTCATGAATTATGCATCATTTTTATCTGCATTCAGTGGTGTTTGTTTAAAACACTGAGCACTCCTTCAAGTGTGTAAGAAAAAAATGGTGAAGGTCTCAATGAAATCTGAACACAGGTGGTCACACAAAAGACATATACAACATATTAATACCAGGGTAAACAGCTGACCACCTGTGATTGAATTGCTAAAAAACTAGATATGCACAATATACTGTATTACCAACCATATATCAGTATCACACAATAAATTAGTGCTGCACGATATTGTTAAAATCTGACATTGTGATATTTTATTTTTCTGCTATATACCGTATCTATAAAATTTCACCAAATGATTGAATAGTAATATTTGGAAAGAGTTTCTAGTCACACTTTATTTAAAGGTTAACTTTCTCGCTATTAGTAAACCATTAAATATGACTTTTGCTTCAATAAACTCCTAATTTTCTCCTTAATAATAGATATCAGAGTATTTTAGATATTGGATTAGGGATGTAGAGTAAGATCATGACAGAATATGTAGTTTATAAGTACTAATAAGCAGCCAGTATCTCAATAACATGCATGCTAATAAGCAACTAGTTATCAATGGGAATTAGTCCCTAAAGTGTTATCAAATGTATTAATTTTGTTTGATTGTGATAATTCTGCAAAGGAGTGGGTCATGCATAAAGCGTAATAAACACACTACAAGCATTAATAAATGCAATAAAGCAAAGATAAACGTGAAATAGGCAATGCATGCTTTATGGTTTTGTATATGTAATGTGAAAAATACATTGCAAAGTCAACTCAACATATCTTCATGATGTGACTATTGCTAGTGCACAAATTGTGATATTGATGCTAAAACGATATTGTGCAGCCCTATGATAAATGCTCATTTTTTATGTAATACTGTATGTATCTATAAACACTGCAGATGTGAACTGCTGACAATGAGTTTTTTGGTTTGTGCCTTCCACATGACATTACACAAGAGTTTACACCTGAGGAAAGACAACATTTTGACAGTTTTTCAGCATAAAAAAGATGATTTTAGAGTTGCAGGTTGTGGGGAAACAAAATAAAAAAAATATTTTTTTTTTATTTAGGCTCCAAAAATTATTTATTTGCCTATATATTAGTTATTAAATTCCATTTAGATGTTAAGTTGAATTTATTTTCATAAATATATCAAAACTTAAGCAATGAGCAATGTATATTGTTAAAGACTTTATTTAAACAGCTTTAAATGCAATTTTCTCAGTGTTTAGATTTCTTTAAATACAGATTGTCTGTTATATCTCAGCCAAATATTGTCCTCTCCGAACAAAGTACACATCAATGGAAAGCTGCTTTTTATTTACCTTTTAGCTGATTAATAAAAGGATAATGCATTCAAATAATGCATTTCAAAAACTGAAACTTATAACAAGGGAGCGAATTATACATTAACAATCGGGCCACGTAATAGTTTGTGTAATACATGCTTCAGTGAATCAAATAACAAATTGCATCTAACTCATCGCCACTTTATTAGGTACAACTTACTAGTACCGGGTTGGAACCCATTTGTCTTTAGAACTGCCTTCCACATCCCAAAGGTGCTATATTGGATTGAGATCTGGTGATTATGGAGACCATTTTAGTACAGTGAACTCGCTGTCATGTTCAAAAAACCAGTCTGAGATTATTTGCGCTTTATGACATGGAGCCTTATCCTGCTAGAAGTAGCCATCAGAAGATGGGTGCACTGTTGTCATAAAAGGATGGACATGATCAGCAACAATACTTAGGTAGGCTGTGGCGTTGACATGATGCTCAATTGGTACTAATGGCCCCAAAGTGGGCCAAGAAAAAAATCCCCCACACCATTAAACCACCAGCCTCAACCGCTGATACAGTATAAGGCAGGATGGATCCATTCTTTCATGTTGTTGATGCTAAATTCTGACCCTACCATCTGAATGTTGCAGCAGAAATCGAGACTCATCAGACCAGGCAACGTTTTTCCAATCTTCTGTTGTCCTATTTGGGTGAGCCTGTGCAAATTGTGGCTTCAGTTTCCTGTTTCCAGAGATGCTCTTCTGCATACCTCGGTTGTAACAAGTGGTATTTGAGTAAATGTTGCCTTTCTATCAGCTCAAACCAGTCTGACCATTCTCCTCTGACCTTTGACATGAACAAGGCATTTGCACCCACAGAACTGCTGCTCACTGGATATTTTCAGACCATTCTCTGATGGTTGTGCATGAAAATCCCAGTAGATCAGCAGTTTCTGAAAAACTCAGACCAGCCCGTCTGGCACCAACAGTCACTTAAAGTCACTTAAATCACCTTTCTTCCCCATTCTATGCATTCTCTGTTTGAACTGCAGCAGATCGTCTTGACCATGTCTACATGCCTAATTGCAGTGAGTTGCTGCCATGTTATTGGCTGATTAGAAATTTGCGTTAACGAGCAGATGGACAGGTGTACCTAATAAAGTGGCCAGTGAGTGTATGTTTATATACATTTTTAATTATTAATATTTAAGATACAGATAAGTGATTAGAGAAAGCTAATTCTCACTATTAAAGGGCTGACCCATACATCTTGTTTTGATATACTTTGATATCCAGGGTCTTTGGGGGTGATTGACCCCCTTATTAACTCTTGATCCCTCCAAAGCCCCCTGCATTTCACACCCTGCAAATAACTGGTTTGGGGTCTAGGGTCACAAATATTGTCAATGGATATTTGTGCATCCCTACTAAAAAAACGTAATACTACATGTAAAAACTGCCAAATACTGTACATGCCAGGACATAGCTGTTTATTTTTAGAAGTTGTAATGAAATTATATGAAGCATATTAATTCATTCATTTTCTTTTCGGCTTAGTCCCTTTATCAATCAGGGGTCGCCCCAGCGGAATGAACCACTATGAAGCAAAAATGTTGTATCACATATTGAATATCTCATTATTTAGCATGCTATCACATACCCCAATTTTCTTTAATCTGTTGCTACAGTGTGAACAGGCCTTTAAGGGGGGGATCACTGGGAAAGGCTTGAGGTTTTTCTGCAAATTTGTTGCTTTTTTATGTATCCTTTATTTTTAAGAGTGTTCTGCATAGAGATGACGTGGATGCTAGTTTTAAAGGGGCATTCTCAGCTTTTGTAATCCAAAGAAAAGCGTACCACTTGTGTGATCAAGTGTACTCCACGTCTAGCACGGTGTTGTTTTTCAGTCGACAATTGTCTTATCTCAGATTCGTTGCTATTGACTGATGTAGAACGGCGTGTTGCAAATCTGTTCGCTTGTTAGGGGGTTCATAAAAATGAGCTCTTTATAGTGAAGGCTTTGCACGCTTTAATTAAGGAGGGATGTTCGCTGGTGTGGGTGATACACAGATCTAATGAATTTCCCACAGATAAACCTCTTGTTTTCATGCAACCAAATGGACCGTGAACAGACGCTCCCGTGGGTGTTGCTCAACAGTAAATGTGCTTCTGTGTGTGTGTGTGTGTGTGTGTGTGTGTGTGTGTGTGTGTGTGTGTATGCACACTCTGTCAGTAATGCATCTATTAGTTTTAGTCACCCAAGCATTGTTACGTAGTACACTCCTTTGAAACATATTTGTTGCTGCACAATGCTTGATGCACATCATATTAATAAGCTGTTCTGCACGTAGTTGGTGCTTAAAAGACATGTAATATTCTGTAACATTGTCAATCTGACTGCACAAACATTATTGAAGGCAATCTGAATTGAATTAAGATAAATGAATTGGATGTGTTTTATAATTCATAAATTTAGCAACATTCATATTAATGTAATCCACATTTAAGTGACTCAAGCTAAGTAATGACACTTGTCTTTTGTAGATGAGCTTATTGCCAAATTAAATTTGTTTCCTAATAGAACTGAAGCAACACTGAAATTAAGGCTTGAGCTTAATACAGAATTTAAATCGGTTAAATTTTTAAAATGTTCATAATTGATTGTTATTTTCCTGTTTATTACCTTTACCTGTCTGCATTTTATATGTAAACACAAATAATTGCATTGTTTATTTATTATATATGGGTTGTTAATGTGACAAAAGCATAATGTAATTAGTACTGTCATTAAAACTGTCCTATTGTGAGACTGTCTCAGACATAGTTCAGTAAATTACAGCTCTCATAAATTAAAAAGAAAGTCATTAATATTAAGTGCCTATTTTAGTATTTTTCATACAAACATTTCTAAAAAGTAGATTGCCACTGAAAAGGAAAATGCTACTGAAAACCACATGTCCTCTGTGTGACACTAAGTTGTGCTCATTTTAACATATCCACGGAAAACTTTAATTTGTTAAAGGATGCCATTCAAGTGACTGAATCCCGCTGTAAATGTTTTGTCTCAGTATTTATGTATTTAACTTTTTTTAAACCACTATTAAATTAAGTTTTGTCATTCTTCTGTGTTATAATCCCTATTTATTGAAAATGTCAGACAAAATATTTATTCATAATAGTAATAAATAGCATATGCTCTACCGAAACATTACAGAGCATGGTTCGGGATCTGTAGAGCCGCGCATAAATGGAATTGCTCCTCAGTGTTTGGACTCTCAGTAGTGATTATTAAACCACACTGAATTGAGCTAAACTGAACTGAACTTAAACACTGAAAACTGAACTGACACTGTTTCAATTTACTATAATCTTCTATGTGAAGCTGCTTTGGCACAATCTACATTGTAAAGGCGCTATATAAATAAAGGTGAATTTAATTTAATTCAATTGAACACAGAAGCGATACCCCTACTCTGAGTCTCTGGGCATCATTGTAGGATGGCCAGTCAACCTTTACTCATTCATTATTCCCTTACTTCCACTCCCTTTCATCCCACTGTTCCCTTAACATCCCTTTTCATCCCTACATTCCTGCAATAAAGACTGGCTCAAGATGTGGCATGGTCCATGCTGGTAAAAGTACAATTCAGTAAAAATGTTTTTGTTATTTTTATAGTGAAAGAATTTTATCATTTTATAGTTTCCCCTTATATTTTCTCAAACATCAGTCTTCAAACTACATAAATCAAACTTTTTTCTTCAAAAATGTTGTTTTACACATATATACAGTTAAAGTCAGAATTCTTAACCCTCTTGAATTATTATTTGATGCTATTATTTACTGCTTTTATTATTTTTTTAGAAAAAATATTTTCTGAAATAATGTGAAAAGTTCCTGGTCTGTTAAAAATCATTTAGGAAATATTTAAAAAAGACGAATAAAAGGCAAATAATTTTGACTTTAACTATTTACATAATGCTATATAAATATAGGTGACTTTCAAGTCATTTCACTCGGTGGCCATCTTTGAAATGCTTCTTGGGCAGTATGCTCTGGCATTTTGTCTAAATAGGGAAACATCAAATTCTCTAAAACTGTTTGCCAAGCTTATGATTACATTACATATTTGGAATTACCAATAAAATTAAACAACACCTGTCTCATAAGTTTCTTTCTAAACTTTCGAATCAAACAAAATCTGCATATTTTCAGGTTGCCCAAGCTAATGCGCATGGGGACTCAAAAAAAACGAGATCACGACACCAACCTCATTCTACACATTATCATACTTTGGATAATGTATCTGATCGTGCTGGTCTGCTGAAGTAGTCCACCACTTGGTCTTGATGGTGAATCTCCTCCAGAAATGACAGACTTTTTGTTTACAAATTTGTGGGCATTTGAGTAGTTGCTGTCATGTAATGTGTGTTTGACAGGAAGGACTGTGGCTTTGTTTCATACAGATTACAAAACCAGAAAAACTTTTGTTTTCAAGTGCACTTGGTTCATTTAAAAGTAAAAGTGTGCAAGCTTTATGTTGATATATTTCTTATGTCTGTGAAGCAAGTATTTGCTGAGATTCCAGCGCGTTTGTTGATCACCAAACTGTTGTAAAAGCACAGGTCTGGTCCGAGCTTTTCCCCCAGCGAAACGTCAGTCTATAGCGATCAATAATTGGCTCCTGTACTAGTAGGCAGGGCTTTAGTTGCCATATTGACCATTACACTTTTCCCCATTCAAAACTATAGACCCTTTTCACATTTCCCGGTTTACCAGTAGCGGAGGTCGTCATAGTTGGGAAAACTTACAGCGCAGGCAATGGGAGAGTATAAGAAATATTGTTTTTGCAATCTTATTTGCTGAAATAATAAAAGAAAAACTCCACGATGATGTTATAAAGACTTTCAGAAAAAGGAAAAAATAGTGTGAGACTGATGAAGACAGGCAGAGGACAGAATAACGTCAAATTTACTGTCCTGTCCCATAGACGCTGCATTAGAAACACCTCGCACATGAATTCGTTTTTTGTAATTTGAAGCAAAGATGATATAATACATTCGTAAATATATATAAATGTTCATACGTTTTTTCAAAAAATCTAAATATTAAAAACCTTCAAGGTTTCAAGATGCTGATGACCGTTAAACACGTCATAACAGGCTTGTGAAAAGGGTCCTTACTAGTGTCATGTCTCGAGTATTCTATAGTCTTTGCTTAAGTGTTCCATTCACTAAATGAATCTGTTTCTTGTATTATCCCAGGTATGACATGCCAGGCTCGTACTTCCTACACAGAGGACGAGGTTCTGTGGGGTCACCGGTTCTTTCCAGTCATTTCTCTGGAGGAGGGATTCTTCAAGGTTGACTATTCGCAGTTTCATGGCACTTTTGAAGTTCCCACACCACCGCACAGTGTTAAAGAACAGGAGGAGAGTTTGCTGCTGTCATCCCCCCTGACAGCCCCCTCTCTGTGCCACAGCGCAGGTGGGGTAACGGAGGGCAGTGGCACGCTGGAAGGTCTGGAGCTTCAAAGCGATGCAGAAACTGGCTCCATCAATATTGCAACCCCCATGCCAACCACTAAACTGCCTGCCAAACTTCAGAAGCTTACAGGGCGGGAGGCCCCCATTCGGGATGGAATGCCCCGCAAGCTTCTGCGCATGAGCTCAGAAATCACCTACAACCTGGGCGACCTGCCCGTCAAACTCCAGCGAATTAGCTCGGCTCCGGGCGTGGCAGAAGAGAGGCTTCAGCCAATCAGTTCCATGCTGAGCCCCACAGAGGACAGACTGGCTCCCAAGCTGGGCTTAATAGGTGGAGCTGAACACATCAGCCAATCAGTGACAGATCTGCCGCCAAAACTGCAGAGGTTGGCTGGCGGGGTCGGGGTGGGAGGAGTCGGAATTGGAGGACGGATGGATGGTCATCTGCCTCCCAAACTGAGAAAAATGAACTCCGAGAGGTTTACAGGCTTGAGTTTAAAATGACTTCTGCCCTCCTCTGAAACTGCAATTGAGTAAACGGGACAATCTATACTTATAGCAATTTATATATGGATTCAAATATTAGATTATTGCTAATCCTCTGCACAATCTGGCATGTTTTTACCACAAACAGCATGAAAGCAGAATTCATTTTCAACACACTACTTACGGATAATAGCTACCATACGAATACTATACACTATATAACGACAGTTCCATATATCTTTATTAGCCTGTTAGCCAAACTTGTTTTGAAGGCTTGCCTATATTACGTATATCTTAAAATAGAATATCAATACAATTATCTGAATGCAATGTCACTGATAATCCTTGGTAACTAATCTGAAAAAGCCAATGGCTATAACCTGAGTTAGCCATTTGTCTTGGTTAAGCTGTGGGTTGGTTATTTGCGGATCAAGATAACACAGCAAGAGATTAGTTACTGTGGTTTTCAGAGCTAAAGAATCAGGCGCTGTGCATTTATGGAAAGTTACAAATTTTCGAACGAACTGACTCAGGTTTTGTTTTGTTTTTTATCTATTGCATGATCTATCATTTCAGAGTCAAGCCAGATTATCTTACATCAAAGATTAAGCCTTAAATAATAGGAACCAAATGTAAAATACCAAACATTGTAAGCATTTAGTTTAGAAAGTGCTTTAAGAAGTGGCAACTTTTGAAAGATTTTCTGAGCTATTTGTGGAATAATACGGTTTTCACATTTGGCTTCTAATACTTAACTGACTTTATATATAATGTTTTGTCGATTATTGTTTTCTGACGTTCTTTGTTTAAACTATTTTCCTGACCTGAATGACTTGAGTATTGTGATGAGTAGGATTGATAAAAGTGGGGTTAAAGCTATCGATGACAGAAATGAGCACAATGGATGTGTACATCTGTTTTAATATTCTTTATAGATAAGACTTTGTCAACATTGTTATGGCTTTGTTTAACTCTTGTGTTTGAAAACCGAAGCAATAAGATTATAAAATGCAGTGGAAACTACTGACCGGGAAAAATCTTGTACCTTATGTTACGTTAACGTTAAATGGTTTTATTGGGGAGTTTTTTTTCTAATTGTTTCTCTCAATACATTCAATTCTACTTCTGACAAATATTAGAATGGCTGTTGGAGTGGTTTATAATCTTGTAATAAATGTGTTGTGATGTGTAACAAGTCCATTAAAAACAGTAAATACTGAAGGATAAACCTCCACCGGAAACCATTATCACAAAATCAGTCCAAAATGAATCAGAGCTATGAAGGGGCTTGCCTATTTTTGACACATATAAGCTCATTGGTATTGGCAGAGGTCTTCCCCGCAAATAAAGCGGTTTGATCTGGTTTGACCCAGCTGTGCGGATGACTGGCAGCTTGCTGCCCGATGCTGCTCTTTGGTGGGGCTGGATTTCTTCAAATGCCCTGGGAGTTCTGTTCTATTTCTATGGACGAAATATAAATTTTTCATGCAGAGAAGGCTAACTTGGGAAAAAAATTACCTTATTTTATGACAATTTGACAATACTTATAATTTCTGGAATATTGTAGTATTTATTATAATTTATGATTGTACATCATTTTGAGAAGTTAAGCACCAAATGACCATGCCAACAAAAAAAATAAGCGGTATTCAAGCTGATTGCACAAACCCTTTTTGAATAACACAAATTTGTTGATGGTCATTCCACAATGGACATGATGTTATGACGAGACAACGCTTTATTCAGACCAAACTTTGGGTGCTTTTCCAGTGCCTGGTACGTCGTGGTTCGGTTCAGTACGGCTCATTTTGGGGGGCTTTTCCACTGCGTTCTATATACCTATTATCTGGTACTTTTTTATAGGACCACCCCAGGTAAGATTCCAAGCAAGCCATACCATTAATGTACATTGGTCCCTCGTTATTTGCAAGAGTTACATTCTAAAAACCTTCCGCAATAGGTGAAATCCATGCAGTAGTTTGCTTTATTTTTTTTAATTATTATAGATGTTTTAAAGGGTACCTATTTTACCCCTTTTTTAAGATGTAATATTAGCATTATGGTTCTTCTGAGTGTGCCAGTTTAGGTTCAGTTCAAAACACAAGTCAGATTTTTTATTATGATGTGTTAAAAAGTGTCATTTTGGGGGCGTGTACACAGTTTGCTGTTTTAGGGGCATGTTGCTTCACATGAAAATTAGTTTAGACTTCCCGCCTAACTTAACAAGGGGGCGGAGCCAAGAGCTCCCCGCTTTGTGTATTGCAATAGACAGGCAGACAGAGAGAAGCAACATGAGTGAGAGGACCAGCATTCAGCTGTACATGTACGACTCAGACACAGACCAACTAGAGACTACAAAATCATGTGTCTTTGTATAGTTTTACAGCCAACTGTGTGCTAGTTTAAAGCTCCGAGCTTGTAGCCTACACCGAGACTAATAACCAAGCACACTGAATTAACTTTGACTGAAGGGCATTACACACCGGATGCACCGCGACACGGCGCCCACATGACAGATGAAAGTATCGCACACTTGCAGTGCCGGTGTGTGTCACCTGATAGAAACTTATGTTTAGAATTTAGAAATGCATGCTGCTGCGTGGCGCAACGCTGCTTGTCGCCGAGTGGTGCTTCTGGTGTACGACCTCCTTGAAGCTATACCTAAGGGTGTCATACACCAGATGCGTCGCTCAGAGCCACAGCGCGGCATACCAGACGCGCACATTCGCATGTTATTTAAAATGCAACTATTCAGATAACGCTCTGTGGCGTGGCAGAAATATGAACAGTGTCCTGAACAGTGTCCTGAGCAGGGCCAACGTCGCTAGGTCTAATTCTCATTCATATTCTTAGTTCCTCATTCACCTCTATAATACTAGGCTCCCTCTAGCAACAACATTTCTTCTTATAATGCCTTTACTGGTGCTGTATCTGTCACAAACATGAGATCAACCAATAACAAACGACATCCATCCAAACAATTTCCATTTTTTTTCTTGTTTAAGAAGCAATGTCCATTTCATACTGATTTGAAGTAATTTCTTCACATACTTTCATTTACTTTCTCTTATGTGTTTTTAAACCTTTGGACTCTATTTTAACTCTATTTTGCAAAGTCTGAAGCGCATGGCGCAAAGCATTAAGGGCGTTTCTGAATCCACTTTTGCTATTTGACAGAAAAATGTGGTATCATGGCACATGGTCTAACAGGGTTGTGCTTATTCTCTTAATGAATTATAGGTAGGCCCACACGGAATCTGCGCGCGCAGAATTCCGCAGATTTTCTGCAGATTTCCGCAGATTTTTAGCCCATCATTAATTCTGTTTATTTACTTACAGTTAACTATTTACTGTTAATCTAATTAGATTTGCATTTTTAACATTAAATAAAAGTTAAAAAGATATAATTTTTTATTTCACATTTTAAGGTTTTAGTTATGATACTTCTAAAATAATTCCGCAGAAATCTGCAGATTTTTACCAAAATTATCCGCAGAAATAGCAAAAAAACGTCCGCAGATTCCGTCTGGCCCTGATTATAGGTGTGTTTTGAGCATAACATGCATTAAACCAATCAGAGTCTCCCATTCCCTTTAAGAGTCAGTTGCATCGCGCTATAGCACATTTGTTATTTACATGGCGGACTTTGTAAGTGGAAAAACTGAACACTTCACTAGCGAGAAAACAGTTAAACAGACCATCTGCAGCTCGAGGATAAAGAACGAGCCTCCTCCATTCTGCCTCTTTACCTTCTCTTTATTTTACTTTTACTCTTTACTTTACTCCTTTATTTTCGTGGATAAGGAAACGGTGTTGTATGCACTCCACTGAAGACATCCATTAGCCTACATATTTAATTTTGTTTGTTAAGTGCAAAGATTTGTTTCAAAACTATTTCTAAATTCAGTTCTAATTTCCAGCAAACAAATTAATGCACAATAATAACGAAGTGTGGTCAAAAAACCAAAAGTTATATCCAAACACACGTCCTATTCTTATGCCCCATATGGTGATGAATACTGTATGTCTACTGTATGAATACTGTATGTTTGGATATAACCAAAAGTTATATCCAAACACACGTCCTATTCTTATGCCCCATATGGTGATGAATACTGTATGTCTCCAAAACCCGACAGGTGGACAAATCTAAGTTTGTTTTTATTAAAACTAATATAAATATGTATATAATAAATAATTCTGCTAATAATAATAACATTATGCTAATGCAAATTACCATGAATAAACTGAAAATAGCCCCCCGACATGAAAAAGGCATGTAGGTATTTTTTGTGTTTAAGTATAAAATAAAAAATTTTGTAACATTTTAATCCTTTAATTTTTTTCTTATGTAATAATCTTTGTGTATTGCTGTGTGTATTAAGCAATGTGTAAGTGTTTGGACTTGCATAAGCACACAACTAACGCGCTCTGCGCTGAACTTTAGACCAGCTTTTGGTTGGTCAATGGCACAGTCTATTTCAGTTCCTTAAAATAGCAACACACCAACAATGCACCTTAACACACTGCCTTTCTAAACTGGCACACCAATGAGTACAAAAAGTGGCACAAATGGATTTGCTATTTAAACAACGTGACACAAACGTGAAAATTAGGGTTGCACTGGTGTGAAAATAGCAACAAATCGCACCAAACACGTCTTGAGCCTCATTGCACCGGGTGTATAATAGGCCCTTTGTTTTTCTTTCTTCTATTAAACACAAAAAATATATATTTTGAAGAATGCTTTTTGCTGTCATCCATTGGCTTCCATAGTAAAAAAAAATACAAATTTTAAATAACTTCATCTGTGTTCAACAGAAAAAAATAACTCAAACAGGTTTATAACAAGTGAAGGGTGAGTAAATGATCATAGAATTTCCATTTTTGCATGAACTATCCCTTTAATCATTAATTAATGCAATGTAAATATGAAAACTTCACATTCTTAAAATGTGCTGCTCAATTATTGAATAAAAACCCTCACACCCTTGATTTAATGGAACTGGCAAGCGCCACAAAAGAACTCAGTAAAAGCTCACGTGTGCAATTCACAAGCTTTGATTTATTTATTATTTAAAACGTCTGCCTTGAATAATAAAGCTCCTTCTGTAACAAATGGGCCGTTTTGTCCTCTCCGTGTATCCCAGCGGCTATGCAAAATAATGTGCTTTTTTTCTTAAGCGTAAAGTGTTTCTCCAGTCATAACTGCGAAAGTCAGCTTAAATCTGATACAGACATTTATTAATTTCGCCTTTCGAAACGAAATGAAATGGGGGTGTGAAGTGTGAAAGAGACAATGCGAAATGTGAGCGAGAGTTGCGTTGGATATACAAGCTACGGGGACTCCACGCAGTTCACCGTTAAATGAATCCCTCGGTACGACTTCCCTAAGAAACATTAACACATTACCTCTCCACAGGGGACCAATATCCTGAACTTCTGTCAGCAGGAAGCTAATTATAAAAAATCTGTGCGCCTCTGTGTGTGTTTAAAAGGGAGCCGGTGAATTACAGAGAATATTATCTTGTCACTAAATGTCAGATCCAGATGAAAAGAAGGGTTTGTGAAGGTCAACCTGCACTGCTTAAAGAGCATTATTGCTGTGACCCCGTTCATCTCTTCGGAGAGCTCTCAGAGGCTGCCATCCCTTTTAATTTATTTTCCCCTGCAGCCCGATGTCAAACGCTCCTTATTTCTTTCATCAGTTCCATACTTAGCGATTTAATCCCGTCCTATATAAGATTAGCTAGTTAATGTACTTTCAAATAACCATTAATGAGTCCCTAAATTGTTTCTGCTCTCTGATGGTGGAAATTAAATCCCTCTCATTTAAAGGGTACTTTTTTTTAATGATGGAGTAGATGGAGAAAGGCTCGTACTCATTAATTATAGATGAACAAAAGTGAATCTTTTGTTAACAACCTCATGATTAAATCTTTGCTGTTTTGTTGGTGATTAAAATCTCCAGACGTCTGGGTCAACGGTGTGTGTTTGTGTAAGGTACATATCAAATCAAAATTGCAGAATTATCCATTCCTCAAGGTTCTTTCCAAAGTCAATTTGAAATGTGTATTTTCGTTCAAAGTGTGACGTATTTGAACTGAAATATAAAGATGGGTGGAGCATAGAGTGGCTCCTCCTCTTTAAAAAAACAGCCAATAGCATTTTTGTTTTTTTTTACAGCTCTGCCAGTGAGAGTGGTGTAGCATTAGCATTAGTAGTAACACATGTAGCATTAGCCTCTTAAAAGGAATGGTACATGTCTACAGAGCCTCTGATTGGTCAGATGAGAAACTGAAGTATGAGGTGATGTAAAAAAATGGTGATCCATTTAATGACAAACTGTAAGCTTTGAATGCTTATTTCTTCTAAACATGAATTTTGTCACTGTTTTGGAGCATACTAGACTATAGATAACCCTAAGACTAGCATACTAATAAAAATATATATTTTTATTTATATATTAAAACTTTATTATTACCACCACTTTATTTAGGTACACCTGTCCAACTGCTTGTTAACGCAAATTTTTTATCAGCCAATCACATGGCAGCAAGGCCTGTAGACATGGTCAAGAAGATCTGCTGCAGTTTAAACTGAGCATCAGAATGGGGAATAAAGGTGATTTAAGTGACTTTGAACGTGGCATGGTTATTGGTACCAGACGGGCTGGTCTGAGTATTTCAGAAACTGCTGAGCTACTGAGATTTTCACACACAACCATATCTATGGTTTACAGAGAATGGTCAGAAAAAGAGAAAATATTGAGTGAGCGGCAATTCTGTGAGCACAAATACCTTATTGATGCCAGAGGTCAGAGGAGAATGGTCAGACTGGTTCAAGCTGATTGAAAGGCAACAGTAACTCAAATAAACACTTGTTACAACTGAAGTATGCAGAAGAGCATTTCTGAATGCACAACACGTCCAACCTTGAGGTGAATGGGCTACAGCAGCAAAAGACCAAACCAGATGCCACTCCTGTAAGCTAAGAACAGGAAACTAAGGCTCCAATTCACACAAGCTCACCAAAAATTGGACAATAGAAGATTGGAAAAATGTTGCTTGGTCTCGATTTCAGCTGTGACATTGGATGGTGGGGTCAGAATTTGGCATCAACGACATAAAAGCATGGATCCATCCTGCCTTGTATCAACAATTCAGGCTGGTGGTGATGGTGTAATGGTGTAGGGG
The DNA here is from genome assembly GCA_903798205.1 of Danio tinwini. Taxonomy (NCBI): domain Eukaryota; kingdom Metazoa; phylum Chordata; class Actinopteri; order Cypriniformes; family Danionidae; genus Danio; species Danio tinwini. Next base: position 3,588,413 of record CAIGQZ010000461.1, read on the forward strand.
ATATTTTCTTGACACACTTTGGACCGATTAGTACCAATTGAGCATGGTGTCAATGCCACAGCCTACCTGAGTATTGCTGCTGACCATGTCCATGCCTTTATGACCACAGTGTACCCATCTTCTGATGGCTACTTCCATCAGAATAATGCGCCATGTAATATAGCGTGAATCATCTCAGACTGGTTTCTTGGACATGACAATAAGTTCACTGTACTCAAATGGCCTCTACAGTCCCCAGATCTCAATCCAACTGGTGCAATGGGAGATGAGCATCATGGATGTGCAGCTGACAAATCTGCAGCAACTGTGTAATGCTATCATAATATGGACCAAAATCTCTGAGGAATATTTCCAGTACCTTGTTGAATCACGAAGGATTAAGGCAGTTCTGAAGGCAAAAGAGGGTCCAACCCAGTACTAGTAAGATGTACCTAATAAAGTGGCCGGTGAGTGTATTTAGTAAGAAAGCAACACAATTACATTTTCAAGCAGTTTAAAACACTTCATCCAAAATCTAAGTGCTTTTCAAACCTTGAAAACACTAGATTAAAATTTTAAGAATTTTTTGATAGTACCCATACAACCTTAAATACAAAAGCTATTTTACAGTTTAATTTAATTTGCACAGGGCAGAAAAAAAAGGCTTCCAAGCTACTTTCCTTGTGTAACTCTTGAGGTTGGCACGGGATGGCATTCGCCACAAATATATTTTCGCTTAAGGGCTAGACAGACGTGAGGGCAGCATCAAATGGTTGAAAACAGGATGCTCTATTTGTGTGGATGTTCCCTGCAGGGACAGCGTGCTGTCTTATCTGAGGTGTGTTTCAGCTGAAGTGTGCCATTTACCAGCTTGTTGTATCCGGGTGATGCACTTGAGACAGTTTGTGGCAGATCATCCATCCAATTTAACACTCCATTGTTCTGTAGAAAGAATGAAAAGAAAGATGATTAGTTATTTAGCAAGGCAGACCTGCCTTTTTTAAACACTATATTCAGGCAAAAGGCTGATAGAAAATTACATGGCTAATCAAGCTAACTGAGAATCGTCTCTGAACAATTTTCTAATCTTTTCAGCAATAATATTAAGATCATGTGTAAAACAAAAATGGTTACAATGGTAAGATCTCATTTGGCTAAACATTGGCTAAATCAAGTAACATGAGCACAGCTTTGTTAATGTGAGTTAATAAAACAACTATATTAACCAGTTAACTGAAATTTCAGCACACTGCACCGAAGCATGATTCGAAACACCCAGGTCATGTGACTAAGGTGATTCGAAACACACCAGGTCACGTGACTAAATTGTTTTGAAACACCAGGTCATGTGATTAAAGCGATTCAAAGCATCGGTCATTGCAGAAGCGTTTCGAGACCTGGCGAATCTGTGTTTGGCTGAAGGGTCAAAAAAAAACTATCCCATAAAGCCTAGTGGAACGTCAAATGGCCCGAGTTCGAATTCCGACTTGTACAAATACTCTGAAATTATGACTTGATTTTAATTTTATTTTTTATTGTAATAATTCTAAGTCATGCTTTTTTTATGACCAATACAAGACATATATATTTACAAAGCATTCATTCACATGTCAGATGTTAAAACAAAACATGTTACAAGAGCAGAGCATTTAAAAACTAACATCTATAGCTGCACCACCATGGATTTGAACCCATTACTCTGTAAGCTAGTCTGGAACTTTCGTCTTCACTAAATCCCTTGAAGCATTAATTCTACAAAGTGGGGTTTAATACCTCAATTTGCTTATCTGTTTCTTTAAAGCTGTTCCAGAGCAATACATAAAAAATGACCACTAGGTGTCACTGTAGAGACGAGTTTCAAAACGTTTCGAAGCCTCGTCACATTTACTTCGACTATTTCAGTGTTTCATGAAGAGTCACTTTGCCCACCACTACAGTTAACTATTGGTTCCTTTCAGTGTTGAGTTAAAGCAAATGCTGAGATTAACTAAGTATAATAAATGCTGTAATTTTCCTATTTAAAGCTTGACGCTTCTGTAGTTATATAGTGCACTAAGACCTGGAAAAATTTCAAGTTGCTATTTTCTAGGTTGATATGGACTATTAGGATCTATACTCTCACTCCAGTGTAATAATCAAGGAACTTTGTTGCTGTACCATGGCTGCAGCAGGCACAATGTCATAGATACCAACTAGTGGTGCAAGTGTGGTACTTGGTGCTTTGGACTATTTTCAGGTGCTGCATAATATTGCATCTGCTGTTAGTTTCTTGATTAATATATTTAAAACTGTTTAACTCTAAAGGCTGATTTATACACGCGTATCAGTGTATCCTCTAGGATTTTTTCCAGCTGTGGCGGCAGGCCTTTTACACAGATCTACCAACTACCTATGGCATTATTTCAATGAGAAATGTCCTGAGCGCAGTATTACAAGTCAAGATCACATTCATGTAATATGAGCATGCAAATCTCTTTGCTTGTGCGCCGATTTCCTCTGTTTATGCAAAAAACTTATTGCGTGCCTTCAAATATACACTGCTCAAGCGCAGATTTTCTTGTGGGCTCTCAAATAACTGCTGCTGAAGTGCGATTTAGTGCATTTATGTAACGAGTATGTCTCCCAACATTTATTAGATTTGCTAGGAATATTTTTGAATGTCTCCAATAGACCTACAGAGCAGCATTAATGCGTCATGAAGTTAAGTGAAATGGCCATAAACTCCAGCAAGATAAAGTCACTGTATGCAGAGCCATAGACCTTTATCTATAAAGTATGATTGTGGAAATTGTGTTCATCTTAACTGAAAGCTACGTCGTGTTTGCTAGCCTCACGTATCAGCACCTGTGCCTCGGCTGTGTAAATACTGTCAGTGAGAGTAGCTGTTAGCCATATCAGTTTGAGCCTGAATCAGACAGATAATGAAGAGGACACAGCTAAACCTCATGCCTGCTCTCTGAAATAAAACCTGACAAGTGTCTTTCACATTTATTCGGGTTATAAGCACGTGTAAGTAATATGAAACGTTCACATATCTTTTGCGAGTTTGTTATTTGAGATGTAGAACGCAGGGAAAGAGGCCGCATAGAGAGACACTGCAGTGCTGGTACGTGCCCCAGTAAAAATTGCCAGTGCCCCAGTAAATGCTTTGAAATATGATTTATTTTATATGCAAGTGTATTTATTAATAGTAATAAAGATGTTATTCTCTATGTGCAATCGAGCCAACGCTAATGAAAGCTAAAAGTTTAATCAAAAAGCAAACTGATGCATGCGTGCAGAAAACCACCCGCGCACCTCACACACCCCTCCTGCTTGACCTGCTGATGCTCTGTGACGCTCCGCTCCATGTCCAGGTTGTGAAAATGTGCGCCGAAAATGTTCATGTATTGTGAAACCGGCGTAACAATCTTTTATGCAGAGTTTTGCAAGTCAACAGAACGAATATTTATATAATTTGATAGTGATCTTACTAAGCAAGCCTGCCTTTTTTTTGTATGAACCAAAAATGAGGGATGATGATTCAGGGAGGTAAGACAGTAAACCTAATTCTCTGCCATGTGTCAAGTCTAAGACAACAGTTAATTCGGTAACACTTTACAATATTAAGGTTGTATTAGTTATTGTTAGTTAATGCATTTACTAACACGAACAAGCAATGAACGATACATTTAATACAATATTTGTTCATGTTAGTTAATGCACATAAAGTTGTTAAGTTCATGGTGCATTAACTAAGGTTAACAAGAAAATTTGGATTTTATAAATTCATTAGTAAATGTTGAACTATAATTCATAAATGATGTAAAAGTATTGTTAATTATTAGTTCATGTCAGTAAATAAAATTACATTAATTAATGAAACCTTAAAGTATTTTTGTATTCTATAGAATTACATTCTGAAGAAATTAATATTCATGCTAAAGATTTCTTTACAGTTACAGTTATAGTTGTGTTACTTACATTTAGGGTTAATTTATGTTATTTATTCAAAATAATAATTCTATAAAATAAAGTATAATATAAAATTATATATAATATTGTTTATATTATTTATTAACAACCATATATATATATGTATACATATATATATACTATATGTACTAGTTACTATATATATATACATATATATATATGTACATATATATATATGTGTGTGTGTTTGTGTGTAAGTGGGGGGATTTGTGGGGGGCCCCAGTTGAGCTTTATGTCTAGCAACGCCCCTGATCAAGGAACATTGCTGCTTTGAAACTAGGGCTGCACGATTCTGGCTAAAATGAGAATCACGATTTTTCTGCTTAAACTCAAGATCACGATTTTCTCATGATTCTGTAGATATAAATAAAAGGTTAATATGAGTAGCTTATTATTATTATTTCCCAAAAATATTATAAGACAACAATATTAGGCGTATGTGTAAGTTTACTGTTTGTTAACATGCTACATTTTGTATAGACTTGGAATGGTGGACTTGAATAAGCTTTAAATTTGTCCTGGTCGTCAATGCACAGTAAAGTGATTGCATCAGATTGCCTAGTTTTGCTTTCACTTTCTCTGCCGAATGCGCTCATGTCATGACTGCCGTTGCTTTGTGAACAAAAAATACATGCAAATCATACTTCCAAACGATCGCTCTGTGCAACAAACTAAACGTTATTTACAACTTTATTAGCTGTTATTTACAGCTTATGCAGGTTGTTCACTAAAGCGTTCTTAAGCCTGGTTTATACTTCTGCATTGAGTGATCGGCATGACCCATGGCGCATGCCTTGCGCATTGTCGTGCATTTATATTTCTGTGCACTGTTTGTGTTGCTCTGCAGTAACACTTCTGAAATGCTAACTGTGAACTATACACCATATAAACACAGTATGTGACTCTTTCCACGCCATTTGGAGGTGTCCACATTGCCTTAAAAATAAATGCTGGATAAAGATAGTGTAAGAGGGTCGAATCAAGATCACGATTTATTAATTTTTTTCGATTAATTGTGCAGCCCTACTTGAAACTTTGCAGGGCTTGAAAATAGTCCAAGCAATAGGAGGTAACAGCACTGTGTAACATCATTGCACCTGCTGCAGCCATGGTACAGCAGCAAAGTTAATTGATTATTATACCAGAATGAGAGTGTAGTTCCTAAACATATCGGACTAGAAAATAGCAACTTTTCTTTTTTCGCTGTTCTTAGTACACGATGTAACTTCAGAAGTGCCAAGCTTTAAATAGAAAAATTATCAAAACTTTTTTATTATTATTTTGAGTGAGATGCTATAGGTCTGGTCTGATCCGATTCAATGATTTATGCTAAGCTAAAAGTGCTGCTTGTCTAAAATAGCAGAAAATTTGCCTATTTCTACACACAAAAAAAAAAAGTGGTGTTCCTTTAAACAAGATTGTCATCCTAACAAATAGAGTAGTGAAGTTCCACAGAGCCCTGCAAAAATATCAAACAACATGGGGACAGTTTGGACTAGCTAAATATTGTGTCAGCAAACTCCCAAGCCACGAACCCACACAAAGGCTAGGCTACAGCACAGACACGAAGAGGCTGCTGAACGGCTAAAAAAGCATTTGGTTATTGGAGTGAAAGAACCGCGTGGGTGTTAAGGGCGATTCATTTTCTGAGGCATTGTGCAATGTGTTCGCTCACCAGTTTACCTCGGTGCCTGCGGGTCAAGAGGCCTTAACGCTCACAGATACGTGCAATGCGCCATTGTGCACTGGACCACTTTGATACTTACAGACGATTGCGCTTGGAGAAGCTGTTCATGTGGAATCATGGGGGCGTTAAACCTTGTCATGGCCTAACAGCAGCCCTGGCATATCTGGAGCCATAATGATAAGATCTCATCACTGTGACAGTTTATGCAACTGCCATTTCCCTCTGCCAGTCTCTCTATCCTCTCCCTCCCCTTCAGTTCTGCTCGTTCCCCTCACCCAAAAAATAAAAATGAAATACACGTTAAAAGAAACCGCCTTTATCACATTTTCTCGGCACCTGCTTTAACAATTGTTATGTGGCAAACACGTCCGAGCGCGAGGTCGCAGTTGTCATGTCACTGGCCGTAATAACATCCATTACATCAGACTCAATCAGCGCGTCCCCGGAGACGGCAGTCCATGATTAACTGGTCTGTCACCCATCATTTGACGCGCCATTTGTCAGTATCACTCTGCGGCACGTCGGGTAGGGTAGTGCTTCAAACTGAAACATTACCGCAGAAGGCACATGCTTAGAAGACTGTGCTATGAATGTTTTAGCAGACGGCGACTGCAACGCTACAACAGAAATAGAAACAGCGCCAGAGTTGAAGGCAGCCAGGCAGGCACTTGGAGCGGGAGTACAGTATGGGAGCCGTTGCTAGGTAACGCCAGAGCCCCGGGCGCGCGCGCAGGAGCATCCTCGCGCCCCTCTTAGCGGTTTGTTAAAGGTAAATAGATTTGCATCAGCCCTGCTGCTGTCATTATGAGCTGTATCATCGTCACCTTGAAACACATGTTTCCCGGTAAATGTGCAGACGTACTTCTAGCAGTGAAAAAATGCTCAAAAATGACTTGTTACCCCAAATCATCTCTTCTTCACCAATAGTAGGGGAGAGTGGGGACGGTTTCAAGTTGAAACGATGGAATAAACAATAGAGCGAACGATGTACAATATGATCATGTATTATACACTTTATAAGTACAAATAAACAGCAAGTATTTTAATAATATGCAGGTAATAAGACCTGTTACTGTTTAAGCAACACAAACTAGTTATAAGCAGGGTGCGAATTGACAGAGGGGATTGACCCCCCCTAATTAACACTTGATCCCCCGAAGGACATCAAAACAAGATGTATGGGGGGGTCAGCCCTTTTATAATAAGAAATAGCTTTCTCTTATTTCTGATCTATATCTTACAATTTAGTAATTTAAAAATGTATAATAAAAATATGCATTTAACCCCCCGCCCCCACCCCACTATTACAGTTTATACCACTGTGAATGCATAATCGAGCCAATAAATGCTAGGAACTGGCAATTTTAGAGCACTGATACAGGCCGGTAGACAGCCTGGTAAAATCTTTCTCAAAAAGTGGACCTTTTGCAGTTATAGGCCTCATTTCGGCTACTATTTAATTATGATATTTAAATACTGCATTCTTGTGACATTTTAAGCACTATTTTAGCTGAAATAGATTGTTGGATGGTCATCATAACCAAAGAAATACATTTGAAAATTCATGGATGACAACAATAGCCAAAATAGTATTCAAATTCATTTCAATACTGGTCGCTTTTGGGGCTTCACGGCTTTTTGTTGGTCATGTTTTTTCCAAGATTTACAATAAAAGTTACTTGTAAAATATGTTCTCTATTTAAAAACAATACAGTAGTGAAAGATGACCACTTACATCAGATTGTAGGTTTTCTTGCACAGCTGGATGTTGGACCCATGAAAAATAATTGTTAGCATTGGCCAAAAGTGATTAGCTGAAGTCACACTGAAGCATCATCTGACAGAGGATTCCACTTGGTCTTAAAATCTTTTTCGATGGGTTATGTTCACTATTTATGATGGCATAGCAGTCAAAATAGGACAAATGAGCTCATGTATGGAACAAATTCTGCACTTTTGTCAATGAGGGGTGGGTCTTCCAAACCACCCAAACCACAAACCACCAAACCACAAACCAAAACATTTTTTTAATGTTTAGAAATTTTCTTATACTGTCTAGTCGGTTTTTGTGAAACATTATTAATTTGTATAATTAATTTCACTGTTTTATTAGCTTTAAATAGGTATAGATATCAAGTGTTAAAGCTATTGTATCTTCATAGCATAGACAGTTTAATCAGGGTTGACAAATTCATTTAAAGCTTGCCATATTAACAATTCATTCATTTTCTTTTCATTTTCTTTTAGGCTTAGTCCCTTTATTAATCTGGGGTGCACAGCAGAATGAACTGCCCATATTAACAATGTACAATTTAAATTTGATCACAGTTTCAATTCAATTCAGTTATTTGATTCATTAATTCAATTCAAAGTTCTAAAAAGTACTTTTTTAGGTTTAGTCTAGATTTTCAGTAAAAAAAAAAGTTCATTCAGTTTTTTTAGGCCTTATAATTGGTTGTTGCTTGTTCTTTTAATAGTCTGTATTTAATATATGGCCAGTTTATCTAATTTAACTATTTAAACAATTTACATGTAGTTTGTGTACCAAAACATTTTTAATAAAATCAAACCTGATGTTTTAGAATTTTTTCTATCAATACATTTCAATTACTGTTGCAATCGTCCCCCTGTTCAGGGTCAGTTACAACATTTGATTTTATTCAAGTTTAAATACTGCATGTATTATTTTACGTACAAATATTATAGCAATGTGGGCGGATGTTTGATAGATGTGGGGTTATTATATTAAAATTGTGGGTTTCCACAAAAAACTGTCTCTGAGAAACTGAAGGAAATGCAAAAAGTGTTGCAACTGTCCCCACTCTCCCCTACTTACGCCCATCCTGTCATTTAGTTCATGATTGAATCTGCAGTTCTGAATGAATTGTTCTAGATCGTCCCAGCAGGACCCCTCTGAAAATATGCATTTTACAGCCTACTTTAACTTTTATGGATACATAATGAGACTATAAATTGTCTGCGCTGCTGTACAGACTTGTTCTTTTCCGATTATTATTGATAAGCAAAAAATCCACTCTAGTGCTTTTTCTGTTTGTTTGTTTGTTTGTTTGTTTGTTTGTTTGTTTGTTTGTTTGTTTGTTTGTTTGTTTG
>CAIGQZ010000461.1:3602665-3618127 GCA_903798205.1 Danio tinwini
GGGGGGGGGGGGGGGTACGGAGGATTGAGAAGACGAACACAATGACCCTGACAATTTGGGAAAGATAAACGAAAAAAGAAAAATCACCTGCAACATGTTCCCTGAACACTGTGACTATAGCAAATAATTGGTTCTGCCTGAAGTTCAGGCCTGGTCCAAAGGTGGCGCTGGTGTACTACGGTGCGGCTGTAAGTCTGCTGGGATCCCATAGTGCTTGAACGTTGGGAGAAGGAGGAAGGTGCTTGGTTTGGGACGACGGTGAGGTGGATGTGGAGTGAGTCTGACTGCTATGAGGCAAAGCAGAGAGGACCGAACTAGGCTGACAGGGTGCTGAAAGGCCCGTGGGCATCAGCAGACCATCCGAGGCGATAAGGCTGTGAAACTGGGAGGAATCACTGAGGGGAAGAGCGAGAACGCCCCAAGAGCCGTGAGAGATGTCTTCATCTTTGCCAAGCGGCAGATCAGCCAAATCTGCTTTAGAGTCCTCCATCTTGGCCAGGAGGTGAGGCTGCCTCTGTGTGTATGTGCTGTCTGTGAGATGTCCCACGGAGGATGGAGGAGTGAGGGGGGGTTGTGGTGATGGTGGTGATGGGGGGAAAGCATCTTCGGAAGTGGGGAGCAGACTTGGGTCCAGCTCCAGGCTGGAAAGCGTCTCAGCAGACAACCGCGCGCTTAGTAGATCCACCACTCCACCCGGCATGCTACGACAGTCTACTCCTTCTACAGGACCGAGCTCGGCCATTCCGCTTAGACATGCCAGGGATTCTGGGTAGGAGCCCATGGCCTGCAGAACACGAACCAGTTCCTCGGCTTCCTCAGAGGTGGGCAAAAGCTCACTGTTCTTACCTATACAACAAACAAATATGACTATCAGTTTTAAAAAAACACTGTATATCATTCATTTATTCACTCATTTTCTTTTCGGCTTACTCCCTTTATTAATCTGGGGTCGCCACAGCGGAATGAACCGCCAACTTATTTAGCATATGTTTTACCCAGCGAATGCCCTTCCAGCTGCAACCCAACACCAGGAAACACCCATACACTCTTACATTCACACTCATACACTACGGCCAATTAAGCTTATTCAATTCACCTATAGCGCATGTCTTTGAACTGTGGGGGGAAACCGGACACTGTATATCAACTGATTATAAATAGATGAAGTTAGAAAAGGACATTTAGATCAGAATAAGAAATGACAGAAAGTAGATCTTATATAAATGTGAGAAAGTCAAATTTGTTTTCAATTTAGCCACAAAATATCATAGGAACAGTTCAACCAAATAGGAAAATTCTGCTGTTAATAACTCGCCCTCATGTCATTCCAAACTCCCAAGATCTCCCAAGTTCATCAGCTAAACACATATTAAGATATTTTAGATGAAATCTGAGAGCTCTCTCGTCCTCCATAGACAGCAATGATCCGCACTCATTCAATGATCCGCACTCATTCAAAGTTCCGAAAGATACCAAAAACACTGTCAAAATCGTCCATGTGCCTGTCTTCAGTGGTTCAATTGGAAAATTATCCAGCTACAAGAATACATTTGTGCACACATTAATCAAAACCTCAGTGTCATTATGGGGTTACATGTATACTCTGTATTAGGCCTGTAGTATTAAGCGATTTTAAACCGAAATCTGTTTTAAAAAAAAGAAAACAAAAGCTGTGATTATTTCGATTATTACCATGGCGAGAGAGGAGAGCGCAAGTAATTAAACGATCCAATTAACGTTACTTAAAAAGCAGACAACTGAACCAGCAGAAGCTACGAGCCCCTATTCACTGCAATGAAGAAAATAAAAGCTGTGTACTCCATCTCTGCTCTGCTTCTCTCTCGGTCTGTGTGTGTGTGTGGACCTTTGACCTGCTTGCGTAAGGTTATGTTTCCTCTCCTCTCTCGGCTATTACATCGATTCTTGTGGATCCAGACCGATCCAGACACATGAGCGTGTTACTCTGTTACTCTGCAGAGCACGTTTTCTACACCGTGTCTAACATGGATCAGCTGTGATATCCTCGTATTATAGACTGTAACTGAGGGTGTTTATTCGTATCCGCGTCACTCATCGGTGAATAACACCAGAGCTGCACTTACCATTAGAGCCAATCACAGCCCTTTCTTTTGAGTGCAGGAACACAATGACCAATCACAGATGTTTAAAAACTCGCTCAATGCTCAAATGCTCAAAAAGCAAGGGGCATAATATTTACATTTGTTTATTTGCTATAAATGTTCATGTTGTTCTGTGCATGTACTTGAGTTTTGGTTGATACATTCAAAGAGAGGGATTTCTTTGAGCAGGTAAAATGAAAGGTTGAAATGAAAGGTAAAGGACAAAATATTTGTATTACATATTATTTGTGTGTGTGTGTTTGTGTGTGTGTGTGTGTGTGTGTGTGCGTGTGTGTGTGTGTGTAAGTATTATATAAATATAATTGTATTTATAAATTATACATTTTAATACAAAACTTCTTGTGCTAAGATGTAAAATCTAAATATTGTGTATGGAAAGCATTGTCCGTTAAAGATTTTAACGGTTTTATATCTATAAGATTATATATGTAGAATTTTTTAATTGAACTTAAAATACTGTTGTTTTTTTCTTAATTTGTCTTAACAACTGACAACTTTTTTGAATCGTTTTAAATAAACAGTAGCATAGTGTAGCATACTTTGTGATTATGCTTGGTCTTTCTTTGGTGCTGTTAACCACCACATCAAACCTGTTGCTCTTTTATGAAATTACAGTAAATCACAAATCACAAGTTTGATCAGATAAATCACAATTACATTTTTTTGTCCAAATTGTGCAGCCCTACTCTGTATACCTACCGTTTGAGTAGTGCCACAAACAAAAAAAGCACAGCGCCCTAAAATGTGCATCCTATCCTGACTCTAAGAAGAAGAAACATAATAAAAAATCATTAGTTTTGGTTATTATGCGCAAAAAAAGTATTCTTGTAGCTTGATAATACTCCCGATTGAACCACTTCTGGTCATCTGGTCTGTTTTGAGGATATTTTTAAGAACCGTTGTTGTTCACGGAGGATGTATCTTAATATGTGTTCTGAAAATGAACAAAGGTCTCAGGGGTTTAGAATGACGTAAAAGTGAGAAATTATTAATATTATTAATATTAATCTTCTATATTTTGGTGAACTAACAATTTAATTGTTCTAAGATGCATGTGATAAGTGGAACAAGTGTAGTCTAATTCACAAACAGCAGACTCTCTCTTGAAATTACACGGAAAAAAATTATCATTTGAAAAATAATTTGAATCAGTCTGATGGAGCTTTTACTGGACACCTAAATAGGATACTGAATCAATTTTAAGCTATTTCCTTCAGTGATGAAATATTTGAATATATCATAAAATAAAGTTTTATTCATACAAGACTACACCCATTTTTCTGACATTTTTTATTCTTATTTTTTATTTACCAAGGACACATTAAATTTATCAAAAGTACTAGACATTTGTCGGCGCAATAGCCTAGTGGTTAGCGCTTCATCATATGGTGCAATAGCACATCAGGGCGTCCCGAGTTCAAATCCCGGCTCGAGGACATTTCCCTACCCTACCCCCTTTCTCTCTCTCCAACTTCGTTTCCTGTCTCAATACTGTCCTATCTAATAAAGGCAAAAAGGCCACAAATAAATCTTTAAAAAAAAAAGTACTAGACATTTACAATGTTAGAAAATACCTCTTTCAACATCTAAATGTAAATCATTATATTATTTGTGAAAATTAAGCCCATATGATACCCTGCCCCAATATTACCTTCAAAAAGATCAAAGTCCTGCAGGTCATCAGGGAGTCGAGGAAGAACATCAGAGAAATCCTCCTGATTCAACTCCAGATCATGTGGAATGTCACTGATGTCATTGGTGATGTCATCCGGAAATTCATCTGCACTTAAATCAGGTGTTAAAGGACTCCTGAAAAAACACAAACAGACAATGAGCGCATTCACATTCACACAGAATGCATTTTTCCATTTCTTTTATCCAACTTTTCCATTGATTTTCAATGTAAACCTGCAGTTGATGAACATATATAACAGTTACGCTCATGTCTTGCGTTTTTTAGATGTTGCCACAAGTTAAAACAAGCCTCAAATTTAAATGTCAACTCGGAAGTGGGACAATCATTGCATGTTTCGGTTCACAGGTGCTCATCAGTTGTATCCGGGTACCTTCATGCTCTATGCTGCACTTTTTTTTAACAATCTGTTTGAATGAGCCCTTACAGACACAAACACACAAATAGGTTGCAAACACACTGGGAACTCACCTTATGCTAGAGGGCTGAGTGGGCAGGCATAGGATAGAAGGCAATGCCAGATTACCCTGGGGCAGAGCGGGAGGGATGGGTTTCTGAGGGCGCCTCTGTGTTCCTCTCTTGCCTTTCTTTTTATGCTTCTTACTGAGTGCTGGAGGCTTGGCTTTCTTCAGTGGCCTGTGCCGCTGGATCTGCTGGTGGTGGTGGTACGTTCTCCGGCTGATGTCACCGCGGAGGAAATTGTCCTGTAAAGTAGCATCATGGTTACATGCATGATCAGCAAATGTTTCTTATGCAACGAAGGTTGTTGTTTTTTTGTTCTCCCTCACCATTTTCTTGGCATGCTCATCACAGAGCGGCGTCTGGTGCGTGATGTCAAAGACAGGGATGGAACACTGAGCTCCATCTGCAAAGCGAGCCGTACAGCTTAAGAACAGCTGCTGAGAACGGCTCTGAAGGATATCTAGAGAGAGACATTAAGGACACTACGCAGGGAACAGAGACAATGGTAAAGTTTAAAAGTCATATTGTTCAATCCAGCCTCTCACGATCCAAGAGGCTCTGAGCTGGATGTGGAAATTCTAAATTCACTCAAAACAAAACAAAAATGAATAGCCAAGATTGGCTTGGTGTGTTTAAACCGGCGTACTAACAGCTTCAGATTATTAAAGGTGCAGTATGTAAGTTTGGCACCCAGTGGTTAAACTAGGTATTGAAGTTCTGGTTCAAAACACACGTAAGTGCAGGTTGCCAGATTGTGGACCAACAGGAGCGAGCCTGACTATCGAGTCTAAAGGCTGATTTAACTTGTGTTCTAAATAAAAGCAAAGGCACGCGATATAAGAGATATTTTCATATTAAAAGGAGTTTGTCTCAACCAACACCTGGAATTTATATTTTAGGAACGGCTTCTATTTCTTGCAGCTGAACAACAGAAAACTGACAATGATCACCTCAGGTAAACCTCATGGCTTGCACTGGCTTGCATGGTTTGGGACTTGTGGAGCTGCGCATCGATGGATTTGCTCTTCAGTGTTTGAACTCTCAGCAGTGAACATTAAACCACACTGATCTGAACTAAACTGAACTTTAACACTGAAAACTGACACTGTTTCAATGTACTACAATCTTCTATGTGAAGCTGTTTTGACACAATCTACATTGTAAAAGCGCTATAGAAATAAAGATTAATAAAATTGAATGTGCTTTATTCAGTGTTAAATGCTAACAATGTGAGTTTGAATACCATTTTACTAGATGTTTATTGCCATACTACTGAAAGCCGCAGCAGATAGTTCACCTCAGATCTTGAAAATAAAATAAACTGTTTCAAATTGAACTTTAAAACTGTGACTCAGTGCAAGCCAACACATATTAGTGATACAGCATGTACATTTAATATTGGTAAAGAAGTTTGATATATATTAATTACATTATAAACTTTACTATTTCGTTGGAGTGCAGCAAGCACACTATTCTGTGCTTCTGAATGGCTGTATTTAAATTTCTGTCATGTTTTGTCTGGTGCAAACAGCCAAATTGTTTATCACTGCAAATTTCGTCATGTATCGTATTGTTAGGACACAGGGTTACAATGTAACCAGCTCACCTAATGTTTACGTTTGTAATATTTATATTATTTGCTTATTAATAACTACCTCATGTGGAACTCTGAACCTGCATCTCATTTCAGGGCTGCTACTGTCCACAGGAGGTCGAATTTTCGGTCGTGGGCGTATACTTTGAGACCCTTTCTTACTGAATGAATAAAATACCCGGTTTTCCACCAAGGCAACCCGGAGTGCTGAAATAGAATTGGCTAAACTGGCATTGGGTGGGTTAAAAGAACCAAAACAAAGACAGGCGTTCCAGTTATTAAAGCAAAATATCTGACTTCAACATTGCTTTTCAGATAAACAAGAATGTTCACTTAGCATGTTTCTTAAATATCTGAAAACATATTGTGGTATTTTTATGCTTTAAAGAGTTCAAAACTTACATACAGCACCTTTTTAAAAAAAATTGAATAAATAAAATGCTGCATCCTAATTTACATACTATGCATCCTAAATAGTATGGCTGAACGATATACTGACATACAATTGCATTTGTGATTTAGTTAAAGTTGTGATTGCTTGCACATCATGTAAGGAATGTACGGTGATGTAATCAGTAGTAAATTTACTCCAAAGGCCAGAGGGCACTCTCATGCCCCAGGAAATACCAGTCTATGGGTTAAAGCATAGGGTAAAAATAAGATATAACTGCTTTCATTTGACTCAGCAGAAATGATAAACACATGACCACGGCAACATATGGTTTATCCAAGTTATTCTTAGAATTTTCCTGATAATAATGTATGTAATGATGTAATGCCTTTGTCCCTGCTATTATAAAATATGTTGTTTGCTTTATTCTGTATAAAAAAACCACATCATTTCACAGAAGGACTTCATTTAAACACTCGACTGAAGCTATGAAGTAACTTTTGACTAAAAACGGCATTATATGTGGTATTTGTATGTGCTTTTAGGTTTAACATTAGCAACATTTACAGTCTGTACTCTAACTGCTAATTCTGTGCACAATACATTGCGCGTTGGGCTCAAATTCGATTAGAATTACAAACTCGGGCAAAAAAAAAAAAAGGGTAAACAAACTAAAAAACAGGCGGACACTTAAGACCAACCATCAAGTAGAGAGGCTTCAGTAAAGTTGTTTGAATGTCTACCAATTCATATCTGGCCAACTGGAAAATATTTAAAATCACGTTTTCAGCGATATATTTCATCTGCAACAACAATGTGAACTTATATAAAGATGTGTTTGGAGATTAACTTCTATATGCATAATTATATAAAGACCTGAGGAGATTGCTCTGCATGAAAGACTAGCGAATGGCAGATTAACCTGCTGCTGCATCTCCAAAATGGTAGGTAATTAAAAATGAAAGAAATGTGGATGATGTGTTGAGATGATTGACAGGTCTCATAACTTAGCAACATAATGGTCCGTTAATGAGGAAGTAGTATGTCCCGAAGTTTGCATACTCTTCTGTTACACACTCAAAAGCATGTACATTTCCCTCACAAATAAGTACATACTTTTAGAACGTAATGTGAATTGGGATACTGTAAATGTCACATTCTGAATGCAGAAGAACAGTCAAATCTATAGGAGTTTAGTGTACATTGGAGTTGAGCATTGACTCATTCTAAAAGTTGAGAGGATACGTTGAAAGCAGTGCCTGGTGAATGGTAAGGCTGAGTTTCTGCAGTTTTCACCTTTCAGAACAGCCAAACACAACCCTGAGTCATCTCCAGCCAACGGTACTGCAGTGCTGTGGAAGAAAAACACAAATAGGGAAACAATTACTGCAACAGGAAAACTTTAATAAACGCCATTGTGAACGCTAAGTCACGAGTGTAAATCTGATGTTTCATCACAATACGGTCTGATATTGAATCTCTTCGTAATACGATATTTGCAGATACTGCAAAACTTGCAGCAATATGTGATCCTTTTTCAGTGACATTAGCTGTTTCCATCCACAAATATTTAAGTTCGTTTTGGGATCGTATAAAATATAGATTTATAGAAATGGCAAGATGCACATACAATTGAAAATGGCCATAAAAGTTAATGTATCCTTTTTTGTTCAATAAGAAAGCCTAAACGATCAGGAAAAAACATTACAGATTACGTGATACACAACAAAAGAACTGAAAAGTGCGGCAGAATATCTTGACTAACCAGCAGATCAGTATCAGTATGATCAGTATGTTTAAGTCCATAATTAAAATAGCTTGATTAAATGACCTCCTAGAACTCTCACATGATTGTATTCCATTCCAAACATCTGACTACAATATAACATGACAACTGTTACTGTGTTTTGTCAGAGTACTCTGAGGTAAAAATATTTTAAATAGAAAAAAGCTATAAGCTTCCCAAGTTGCACATAATAATAAACAGTAAATGTGAAAAGGGATTTCATTATGATTTGATACGTTTCAGGGGCCTTTGTTTGGTAATAATGTAAATACTACTTACAAATATATACACTACAACTAATACTATATAGTATGGGCACTGTGAACTCCTTGAATACACTACCAGTGTTTTAAATAATCTTGAAAATAATGCACATGAGCAGTAATCAGCTGACGAGAGCTCATTATTATACGCATTAGATGATTTACAGAAGACACCTATCAAATGCTCATTCAATAGCTTAAAAGTTTAGACCAAAAAAAAGCAATTGATGACATAATAAAGACCTAATTTAGATTTAAGGATCACATTGCAGCCCCAACATATGAATGAATAGGTTTTTTTTCAACTATTCTTTTACACCACAAAAATTTACCCATTTGTCAGCAAAAGGTTATTAATTTTTTTAAAGAGAATTCAAAAAATTATTATCATTTTTTTAAATACAACAGTTCTGTCTGGTTCTTAAATCTGATTGGTTGATAGCCGTGCAATATTTTGCCAGTAACAGCCCTCATACAGCCTCTTTAGCCGTCACCTTTGTGTATTACTCCACCCACATACAGCAACAAGCAGAGGACTCTCTACAGTTTGACAAATATTGCTGACGTTGGACAACATAACGTACTTTTGAGGCTTTTTTAGGCAAGAATGTAGTCGTTTAGATTGCAACTCTGTAGTTTATTCATAAGGATAGTGCCTATTTTAAAATATTTTTAATTTCTGAGAGACAACGCTTCAGCGGACATTAGCCTGTCTTTAAGCAAAGACTGTTGACAATGTTCATTTACAAGATAGTGACAGAGACCGCATAATAAGCCCTTAAAGGAGGAAAAATACAACGTAATTTTAAATTACAGCTGATCAAAACCTTATTAAATAGGTAAGTGATATTCTATGTCGATCTCTCTCTTTTGTATGTTGTAGTGCTGTATTTATACCATATAACTGTAGTGTATTGAGTGTTAGAAGAGACTCACATATCAGGAATGTGTGTTGTGTTGGCAGAAAGAAAGAAGAAATGCCTGCATGTGTTTAGCGTTTTCCTTATCCTTATTAATTATTGTGATATCCCGATTGCAACTGAGAAATACTGTAGACTGTAATAGACTGTAATACTGTAGAGAGATATCTTTCCAGACCAGGGGTGGGCAAACTCTGTCCTGGAGGGCCAGCCTCCGGCACAGTTTTGCTCCTACCCTAATCAAACACACCTGAACATGCTAATTAGGGTCTTCAAGATTACTAGAAATCTATAAGCAGGTGTTTTCGGTTAGAGTTGGAGCTAAACTGTGCATGTACAGGACCGAGTTTGCCCCTGCTTCTCTAGACTGATGGCATTTCATGCTGTTAAGCCCTATAATCTTAAAATATCAGCAAAATCACCTGTTTTGTCATCACTTAAGACATTACGCTAGAGAATCATTCAAACACTAGCTCTAAATGGACGTTGGTGAATTAGTAGCTTATTAACTAGCCTCTGCTGTTCTGACGTCAGCTGCTGATGTGTATGGGTGGCGGAAGAAAGTAGTTCCTAATACAAAAGGGTTTTGAGACTCTTCATGTTTGATTTTCTTTTTTATACACACGATTATGCTGTTGAACTGTTGTATAAACGCAATGTCACACAAGTAGCAGTGCAATGTGGCTGTATATCATCACTAGTGGGACACTAAGGCTCCCACCAGTGCCGATATACAGCCATATTGCACTGCTACTCGTGTTATATTGCTCATATATATTTTAATAAGCACAGGTTAAAATATAAATGTGGTTTTATTTTCTAATAAATATATCTAATCTCCTGATACTATCTTTCATTTTGACATTTTATTTTTACAAAAGCCTTGAAGACATTCGATATGCTTATTATAAAATACATTTTGTAAATGTTATTTGATGCAAATACCAAACTGACATGCCTCTTCTCTACAAACTAGGGATGCTCAAAATAACTGATTAACCGTTAACCGAAAGGGTGCGTTTGTAACAGATTAATGGTATCAGTTAAACAATTAAAAAATATTATTTTATATATTTTTAAAGTTTGGCTGCATAAGGGGCCGATCACCGAACGCGCTTTTTGCATTGAGAAGGGCATTTTTTTATGGTTTATTAACCGTTTTGCGCGCTACTTATGCACCCTGTGCGGCTCAAGTTATGTTGTTGCGTGCTGTCTGCTCGCAGTTGAAATAAAACTCAACCCTGAGCGGAATAGTGCGTTACGTCAGTCGCGTCTTTTTCATTCTTCAATCAAATGAAAGCATAGCAGTGTTTCTGTTGAGGTGCCTGCAGTATTTGTTTTGTCAGGACGACAGATATTTTTTTAATGATAGAGGAGAAACTTGTGGTCGCAGTTTCAAGTTAGCCAGAGCTGTAGGCATATTACTTTACAAATCATGGATATCACCATGTTATTCTGTATATAACAATTATAACAACATGGACAGCAACACTCGCGCACAATAGACCAGCTGATTCAGTTGTTTCCTATAGTGACATAAAAAAGAGCACCGCGCTTCTTTTGTCTTGTCAACATAAAAAGGCAGTGTAGTGCAGTGCGCCTCGCATTTTTGGAACGGAAAAGCGTGTTTGCTGTGATCGGCCCCTGACGTGCAACAAATATTTGTTAACTTGCGGGATGGTAACACGTGCAACCACACGTACCTACAGACGTATTTTGTCAAAGAAGCAAAATGAAAGAAGAATACAGAATGACACAAAGCAGCGCTGATGCTGATTGCGAATGAGACAGAGGAAATAAGTCATTATGACATAATCTTTAAACTAATGACTTCTATTATAATGTTAAAAGAGGTTTTGTGACATAACAATGAAACATTAATCAAATGCATATTTTCAGTGGAGCGATCGATTTAATAGCCTGATATTTTTATATGACAGACGAAAAAAACATGATTGGAAAAATTAGCAAATGTCGGTTCTTAAAAAGGATTCAGTCAGTGTTTTCGTTTTGTAATCTAAATTGGTCATTTAGGGGAAAAATATCTAGGGCAGGCCTGTTTATTTTATTATTTTTATTTAGTTTATTCTTTTTTTCTATGCTGTTGGAACACTGCAGATGCGTGAAGATGTTCTGTTATGTTCTGTATGCTGCTGTTTGCATGTTAAAATAAATCAGTATTTTAAAATATTTTATGTGTCACAAAATAGAAACCTCAATTATTAATTTTTTTATTAAATGATATTTTAATATTTATCTGTTAACGGTTAATGGTTAATATTTAGTTAACGAGCTGCAGTTGTCGGTTGGTAAAATAAACCGAAATGAGCATCCCTACTACAAACTGATGCTGCATTTATTTATTAAATATTTTGTCTATTTTTATTAGTGTGTATTTACAATATTACAGATGTGACATCTGTATTTTACAAATATTGTGATTTATAATAGTTGTTTAATTAAATCTATCTCTGTGTATTGTTTTATCACTAATGCACATGTGTGTGTTTTCTTACCTGGAGGGTGTGGAGGTCACTTGATGTTGTTCCTGAATAAGCTGTGCGGTTTGGTGAGGTTCTTCTCTTGCTGCCTGCACTAGGGCTTTACGAAGAGCATGCTGGGATCTCCTCTCCCTCCTAAAGCCCCTCTGCTCCCTGCAAAGGTGCATGTGTTTCTGTCTCAGGTACGAGCAGAAGCCTGCCAAACGCTCAGCACGGGACCTGCTGCCACTGTCAGACAGGAAAGAGAAATCATCATATCAGCAGTTTTTAAAAAATCCACTGGTGGGATGAAGAGTGGAAATAAGCATTCATGCCATTGCAGAAATATGAAAACTTATAAAACTCAATAAACAAGCCTGTTGGTGGTTGTAACTTTCATTTAAATTGAAGAGATAGTTTAGCTAAAAATGAAAATTCTGTCATCATTTACTCAGTTTCCACTTTGTCCAAAGCTGTTTTAGTTTCTTTTTTCTGTTTAACACAAAGGAAGAGACACTGAAAAATGTTGGGGGGAAAATCTACCTTGTTTTGTGTTCAACAGAAGAATAAAACTCAAAGTTTTGGAACCACTTTATGAAAAATAATACTTATTAATGACTTATTAAGACAAAACAACAGCTCTGACATGATTTAAAACAGTGTTTCTCAACCACGTTCCTGGAGGACCACCAGCTCTGCACATTTTCCAGGTCTCTTTAACCAAACACACCTGATTCAGATCATCAGCTCAATAGCAGAGACTGAAAGATCTGTAAAGGGTGTGACAGACAAAGGAGACATCCAAAACATGCAGTGCTGGTGGTCCTCCAGGAACGTGGTTGAGAAACACTGATTTAACATGTCAATATCTTAAACATGCAGTTTAGTCTAGGCCTAGCCTTCACAATTGTCTGTAAAACCAGGTGTAAATCAGTTCAAACCGATCTTGTACTGACTTAAGACTTATCTTTCAATGAATAAACAGAGAGCTTTCTGAACTGACATTTTACTTAAAAAAAACTTATTGCACTAACATATCTATTACACTGTCATTTAAAAAATTTTTTTTTACCTCAGCAAACTTGCAATGGCGCAGCAAAATAACTTAACATACATTGAATAGTAAACTTATAAACCTTTGTGTATTGTTTAAATGAATTACCCTTTTGTTATGTTTGTGGCTGTTTTTGCCCCTGACGATTTCTTTATGTATAAATCATATAATTTTTTGTGCATAAATGTTGTGTGTATAAATGCATATATCATTACACTGAATGGCATTTTAGTAAGTTTCTTCTGTAATTCATGGTATTTAAAAATGTAACTGTCATTATATTATTTTTTTGCTCAGAATTTTTATATTAACCCTGTAAGACCCAAAAATAAATGTATAAATAAATCAAAATAGCAAAAAATGTTTTAGGAGGCCTCTGATGTAGGATTAAAGATTAAAAAATATATATTTTTTACATTTCGGTTTTAGGGAAATGTTGTAATATTGGTTCCCATTCAAGACCATTCACACCTGTCCCTGAACAATGCAACAGGCTACCACTGTAGAATTACAACATAGAGATAATAAGCTCTAAATCAAATTTGACTCATGTTCTCTAAAATAGCTAAATATGTATATGTTCTACACATTGCAATAAACACACAAAAAATACTTAAGTAATGTTACTAATTTAAATCAGGACGAGCCAAAAAAAAGGAAATGAGCTTAATGCGAACAGTGCAGGTAGAGTAAGCAGGATGGCAGAAGATGACCAGACCTATAAACACTTTTTCTATCCAATAGCATCGTGATGACGCACAATAGGAGCCAATAATCATGTAAATGTGCTTTTGCTTGCCTTTTTTTTAATTGTTGAAAGTGATATTGTAATTCTGCAACAGTGGGCTTTACTAATGTATGATTACTATATGAAAAGTATGATTAATGTATGAAAAAAGAAAACTGTATTACGCCTTTACTGTTGATTTACCCCAAATTCAATTTTTCCTGAAATTGAACCTATAACTAACAGCTCTCCTGACCCCATCTTTTAAACTCCTGTACTAAGATACAATACCAGCACTCAGAAAATGATGTTTTGGTGTTTGTTCAAACTATTTATTTAAAATGAGCTGAAACAACAAAATTCTTCGGTTCAATCTACAACAGTTCAATCTACTTCAATTTGTAAAAAAACTAATAAGTTAACTTAATTCCTCCGTGTTGTCCCAACACAATTAGATTGTGTGGAACCCAGCATTTTTTACAGTGAATGTTGACATTAGATTCTGATTTTGAGTCGAGTAACTGATGTGCAAATGTTCATCTTCATCTCCTCTTTCTGCAGGACTATTGTGTATCTGTCTATAGTGTACACCATTGGTCAGGTGTAAATGTTGGAAATGGTTACCAGTTTCCACCATTTTTCAAATTAACTTCTTTTGTGTTTAACAGAAGAACTTCAAGCAGGTTTGTGGTAAGTGATGTGTGAGTAAATGATGACAGAACTCTCCCTTAAAGTGTCTCATTAAGACCTCCTGTAAACACGAATACCTCTATATTATAATGTGTTTGGCATTAAATAAAAGGAGTATGAACTGTACCTTTCCTCAGAGCGCTTCTCTTGTAGTCTCTGGCACTGATATGACACTAGTTTCCAGTCTCCATCTTCCTCCTCACTGTCTTCTGACCAGTCAAGCCCTGGAACACAAGCTGCGTTTGTCATGAAAACAATTCAATCCAAATTACCCTTTAAATGTCAAAATCTCAGGCCACAGTTGCTTACCTAAATGTGAGTTTAGGTCTTGAAACCTCCCCTTGTGTTGGTCCATCAATCTATGTAACTTCTTCAAACACGGAGCTTGTTGTTGCATGGCAACAGCACATTTTTTGATTAATCGACTTTGTGTGTCATCACAACATGGTGCCATCCCTGAAGCTACAGGGACAACCTTTTTGTCAAAAGCATGATTAAGGTCCAGTTTAATCTTGTTATCAGTTAGATCTTTTGAGCCCTGATGGGTGTCCTGAAGACTTGATGAGGTTTTGAATAATGAACCAGACCGAACTGTAGGAGTTGCTGCACGGGGGGAGGAGGGGATTATGGGTGTTTGTGTGGCTTTTCCAGTCAAAGGAGGAGGGAGACAAGAATGTGGTAAGATTGAAGGAAGAGAGGAAGTTCTGAGATGGTTTGTGTTCACTCTGTGATCTTGCTGCTTCTGTTTATGGTTCAGAGTTTGGCCTTCTTGAGGTTTCGTCAGGAATGCGCCACTTGATTTTAACATTTTTTCTTCCTTGCAAAAAGCAAAGGGATCTGAGGGAAGCAGACAAACCAGGGCGGGTGAAGGGGATGGAGGTAAGATCTCAAGTCCGTTGTGGGTCTTCAGAGCCAAAGACGGAACGGTGATATTGAGGGCCAGAGACTCGATTGTATCTTGTTTCTTCTTTCGCTCCTTCTTGGGAAGGACACCCATAACCTGAAGGTGACTATTACAATACCTAAAAGACAAATACACTGCTTTTAGTATTCTTTTAACTAGGGATGTCCCGATCAGGTTTTTTTGTCATTGAGTCCGAGTCATTTAGGTTTAAGTATCTACCAATACCGAAACCTGATACCATACTTCTATAATACATAAAAAAAAAAGAATAAAGAAGAGTGAAGAAACAGGTCCAGGATGTGCCAGTAACATGCTTTTAGAAACTATAGATGCATAACTATAGATGTGTAATAATGA
>CAIGQZ010000461.1:3623127-3638755 GCA_903798205.1 Danio tinwini
TGTGTGTGTGTGTGTGTGTGTGTGTGTGTGTGTGTGTGTGTGTGTGTATGGTCCTTTACTGACAGCGGCGTGTGTGGATCTTGTCGGAAAATATGGCGAAAAGTCCTACATAAAGGTAATAGTTAGATTGCGTTTTTTACTTCAATAATGCCACTAATATACGCATACTCCACGTCTTAATTCCATTTCTGTGTAGTTCAGTTATGACTTTAGTCGGATTAAGGTAATCAAAAATCGCTGTTTCAAGCTTATGTAGGCCTACAGTTCAAACTTCATGTTTAACTGTATAAACAGTTAGTAAACACAAGTACATCTTATTGAACATCATTTATTTTCATCACCAATTATCATAGTAGAACAGTTTCTCAAGCAGTTTGTGATGCATTTTGGAAACAGGAGATGAGCCCCTGGTCTAATGCGCCACCTGGCTTGAGAAACCCATTCTCAAAGATGTACTTTTAGTCATTATTTTGGTAGCACACATATTCTGAATGCCTTCGGCAGAATTCAAATGAGCCATTTTAATCTAGATCAATTACAAGATTACAGTAAGATTAATCTAAATTTAAAAAACAATATATATATATATATATATATATATATATAAACAAAAAACAAAAAAATAAAAATGCCCCTGTTTTGGTTAATGGTAATCTACTCAAAATTGATCAATATTATCCTACTGAATACAGTGTACAGCAAATATATAAATAGAAGAGCGTATCAATACAGAACTGTAAGATTAGAACTACATTATCCACAAAAATTAGACATCAACTTTGTCCTCTGTTCATTTCACACCTTCGATATATCTGATAAAAGGACTCCATATGTTTTCAAATACATGCTGTTTAGCTTTTAGTATGAAAGTTATTTTTTCTAATGGCAGGCTTGACAACATCTGGCTTATGCATTGAGTAGAGTTTGGTCTATGCGTCTTTGTCCATAGCAAAGCTACACATTTTTTGGCATAAAGCAAGCTGAGGTATATAAATACTTGTTCGCTTTTACTATAGTTTGAGTTCTCTGGGTATAAGCCAGCAAAAAAAAGCTTTGGTCGAGGAGGATTTGTTTTAAACTGATCTTTTCACTTATGACTCTTATCTCTTCCCAAAATAATTAAATCTTTGTACCCTGCCAAATACAGTTAAACAAGGTTCCTCTACTTTTGTGCAAATATCTGGTATGTTTTTATTACATTTTATTCTACTGGAGTTACATATGCCCACATTATCCATTTATATTTTATAAGTTTAAGACGTGAATTTATAGACATAGTATGAGCCTTAGTACATGCTTCTTCCCAATCCTCATCCTAAACTTCAGACTGTAAATCTTCCTTCTATGCATTAAAACACCTACAATATGACCTTTTCTCAGATTATCTTTTATCATCATGTTTTCTAAAGATGAATATGGGGGTCTATTAAGATCGTTATCTTGTTTTGCTTTAACAAAACTTCTTAATTGAAGGTATGATAATAAAACGTTTTCTATTGAGATTAAATTTAAGCCTTAACTCATCAAAAGACATTACTCTATCTGAATTTGTCAAATAAAGATCTTAAATGATTTTAAGTCTGTTCGACTCCCACAGTTTGAACATTTTTTATTTATTTAAATTATTTTTGAACAATTTTGTTTACATATAGCAGCTAAAAGATTCTTGCCTTAAATAAAAGTTAGAAAGTATTTAGTTGTAAATTTTCTGATCCAACTACTCACAAAATATTTTCATTGTTTCCTATTTTTGTTTAAACCACAGCATTTTCTTATCAAACCTTATCTTACAATTATGAGGTTTGATTTTTGCAGTTAACATCTGATAATAAACCAAGTTCTTTCAAGGTATATGAACAATATAAGGAACAAGGGGTGTATTGTTAAAGGGATGGTTCACCAAAAAATTAAATTTTTTATTGCCATTTCAGCAGCTTATGGCTATTTCATGGCAAGATGGATATACTTAAAATATTACATGATAAAAACTAAATCATATCACAATAAAAAGTTACACAGACAAATACATAAATAGAAAAAAATAAGTAAAATTTACAAAAATATATATTCAAAGTTAAATATGATTTTTCAGTTCAAGTTTTGATAAATAAAAAAATTCTTCCTAGTGGTACCTTTTAAAAAGTACTCTCCTTATAAACAATTTGTCTAATGGTATTAAAACTTCCACATTCCAAAAAATTATGTTTTATGGTAAAAGCAGCTTGGCTCACACCAAAATTTAAATTCTGTCATCATTTACTCATAAGCCACTTGTTCCAAACCAGTTTGAGTTTATTTCTTTTAAAGCAGCCATTGACATCCCTTGTAGAAACCAAAAAATACTATGGAAGTCAATGGCTGATGTCTTGGCTGAATATCTTGATATTCATAAACTATTTGAATTACCCAAGTGTGAGTAAATGTTGTGGAAATTAAATTTGTTGCCTGAACCATTACTTTAAATGTACAAAATTTTAAAAAAGTTTACCTCAGAAATGGCACGCAATATCTTCCAGTCCTCACGTGCCATACCAGGAGCGGTGACTGCCACCCTGGTCTGCTGGGCACGACCCTCTGTGTTGACGTAGGTGCCAAACTTTTCAGTGTATGCAGCACCAGGCAAGATGACATCAGCAATAGGTGCGCCTATATCACCATGGTGACCTGGACAAGCATTTGATGCCATTAAACCCAAACTAACATGATTGGATGCAAGCTGCTTACCTTTAGATTGTGGCATTCAAGGGTGTCCAAACTCCTGGAGGGCCGGTGTCCTGCATAGTTTAGCTCCAACTTTCTTCAACACACCTGCCTGGAAGTTTTTGTATACCCAGAAAGAGCTTAATTAGCTGGTTTTGGTGTGTTTAATTGGGGTCGGAATTAA
Organism: Danio tinwini; assembly: GCA_903798205.1. Taxonomy (NCBI): domain Eukaryota; kingdom Metazoa; phylum Chordata; class Actinopteri; order Cypriniformes; family Danionidae; genus Danio; species Danio tinwini. Next base: position 3,626,012 of record CAIGQZ010000461.1, read on the forward strand.
AATATGCAGGACACCGGCCCTCCAGTTCCGATTTTGGGCACCTCTGATGGCATATAACACAAAAAGTGTCACAGTGATTACTGACCCTGGTAAATGATAAAGCTATCTTTGGGCAGGTCTGCTCTGGTGATGCATCCGGCATCAGCTCCCAGGAGAAACAGCACTTTGGGAGGGTTCTTCCGAATAGCATCAACACCAGGTTTATAACCCAAGTCCAGAGCTGCCACTTGACTGGCCACCCTACAAACATGTATCTGATAACATCAGATCTTGTAGAAAGAAAATGGTCTACATACCCAAATCTTTTAATCACAGAGAACATCAAAAATGAGACATAGTAGGCAATGGCTGACCTGTGCAGTACATTGAGAACCTTCCATCCCTCTTCAACACCACTGCTGGCCCGAGCATTTTGAGCAATTGTGGACACAGCCTTTAAGATGGCTGCCCCATCATCCCTCTGAAGAGCAGAGCTACCAACCACCACGATAGGCTTTTTGGCTTGGCAGAGGTCCTGAAATACAAATTCTAATTCAATAGGTAATTTCTGATAATGTCATGCTAGAGGAAAATGCATGACTAGCCAGTTAAAGCTAGTTTAAAGGATAGGTTCACCCAAAAATATAAATTCTGTTATCCATTGCTCACCCTTATATAACTTCAATCCCCAGAGACCTTCATTTATTTTTAGAACACAACTTAAGATATTTTAGATGAAATCAGGGAGCTCTCTTATCCTTCACAGAACGCAATGGTCCAAAGACGTTCAACAATCAGAAAAGGAAGCAAAAACATCTTCAAAACATTTCCTGTGACTTTAGTGGTTCAACTGTAATCATACGAAGCTCCAAGCTCCTATTGTAAAAACAAATTTGTTACTATTGTACTATGGGCAATACGACACTTGCATGCTGCACTACTGACTCTAAGGCAGTGGCTCCCAAAGTGGGGGTCGGGGGACAATGACGAGGGGTCGCTTGGTAATTTCCAAAACTCAAATAAATTTTATTAAACTATTAGAATTACCATATTTTATTCATAACCCAAATAACATAGCAGAAAATAATAAATGACTATATAAAAATTCTATGGTTATTAGACTGTTGCATTTTTGTGTTGTCAGTATGCTCATGTTTATACGTATATGCCTATAGTTGTGTGTGCAACATTTGTTTATTTACAGTATAACCACCTTAAAAAAAACGAGGGTCGCAAGTCACTGACATTGTTATTTTGGGGGTCATGGGCAAAAGTTTGGGAACCCTTCTCTAAAGAAAAGGGGCACACCAAGCGGACGGTCGGCCTTTGGGCTACATAGGTCTGGCTGGTTGGTTTGGTGTGTTCCACACGTCGCCTCTCGTTGGGTTAACGTCAAAGCTTGTTGGCCTGATTCAGCATGTTGAATCAGCATGCGAGTGTGATGTAGTGAAGTGACATGGCAAGTAAAAAATTTAAGTCAAAAACAAACACAAAGTGGCTGGCTGTAATTTCACTACATTTCTCAAATATATGCAAACGATTTGAATAATTAGATTATTAGACAAATTTGCAAGAGTGATTCACTCCGTGGTGAGTGACAATTACTAGGGTAATAGAACTGAATGCTGCTTTGTTTACACTTTGCACGCACATGTCACTCAACACCACCATATAATGCTACCTTGCAGAATGGATGTGATCCAGCAGCAATGTCCTGCAGAACCTGTGTGGTTTCACCCAGATGGTTGTAAGAGTAGCTCAGATCAACATCATGACCCACCATGGCCACTTGGAGCTCATTATGCAACCAACTAAAGAATGGGATAATAAGAAAACAGCAAGGTGGAGTGAAATGACGGCCAGTCGTCTCGTTAAAACAGTTGCAAACAGCACACAATGGTTATACCTCTTGCGGATACGTGCATTAAAGAGAGGAGCCTCATAACGAGGATTTGTCCCAATCAATAGCAGAAGGTCACACTCCTCAATACCAGAGATACGGCTGTTCAAGAGGTAATTGGAGCGCAGGTCGGATCTAAGGAGCGAATAGAGCAGAATTAGTTTAAATGCTTAAGGAATGGTTACGCCAACAAAGAGAACAGTCTGTTATTAATTGTGAGAAGAACCCAAAATATTTTAAACAATAAATGAAGATATTTGCCTCCATTAAAAGTCCATTACACAATTATGTTCAATCTTTAAAACCATTCATGAAGATATTGTAAAAGTAAACCACTTGGAACTCAAAGCAGAAATGTTGTTTAACTGGTGTCAAGCAAGAACGTATGAGCTGTTGTTTTCCATATTTAAAGTGCTGATGCTGAAGCCTAAATTAAATCTATTCATCAAATGACCAACATATAAACACTCTTTATTAATCAGCTTGGTCACTTTAATAGACTAAGTTTGAGCTTTAATGAATTGAGAGAAATCTTTTAGGTTACATTCAAAAATGAACGAAAGTCTTATGAGTTAAGAATGACACAAACATGATTTCATTCTGGGTCAATTAACAGTAAACCAATCAGGACTTCTGAAATCAAGTTTAACAATAATTCAATAAGAATAACTGTTGTTACATGTTTAGGATAAAATAGCTTGAAAGTCAAAGCAGGAACTAAGTTTTTAGTGTTTTGAGTTCTTAAATTACTAACAAAATTACAGTTGCTTTGGTGTTCTGGATGACTGCAAAGTGATTACTTATTTGCATAAGTCATATCCTTAGCCATAAGGGTTAGTTCTTCAAGAAATAATAATAATCTGTAATCATTTACTCACTATCAAGTCATTCAAAAAACACATAAAATGACATTTTCTTTAGAATAAAAATGAGGATATTTGAAATAAAATCTTGGATTCGTATCACCCATGACTGATGCTTCAAAATATAAAAAAAAAACATTTAAATTGAGTAATTTAATCCAATAATCCTGATAACACATGATTGGTTTATAAGATGAACAGATTTAATGTAGGCCTCTATTCTCAAATAAATATTGATCAGCAAATATTCAAAACATTTAAATTTGGTCACAGAAGCTCAAGTATGCTGGCTTGAGGTTGACGTGAAAAAAAAAAAAACAGTGAGAATATTTCTTTGTACATCCAAGTCTCTCAAGAACCAATGAGCCTTTTTCATGCAAGTTAATCAGTTTACACTGATTGATGTTTTTGGTCTCTTTATAAACATTTTGAAGTGTCTGTGTTGGATGAAAGGAATTCAATGAAGGAACAAAAATCTCTAGTCATTAAAAAATACCTTCATGTGTTGTGAAGGTAAACAAAATTCTTATGGATTTGGAACTTGAAGGTGAGTAAATTATGACAATTTCCGGTTACACTATTTTAAGTCACATTAACTAGTGTGTACTAAAATAAGTACAATGAACTTATTGTGTTGATATGGTACTGCAAAAGATTTATGGTGCTTTTAAGCTGTGATACGTGTAGAGATAGGGACAAATTGGGTGGTATAAGTAGGTTTAAGTGTGGGTTAACGTGTAAGGGTCAACTGTAATTATAAATGTAATTACAGAAACTAATTACATGCAAATAATTATTAAATATAAGTACAATGTATGGTCATGTATGTACATAATAAGTGCATGTATTATTAACTCAAAATGTACACGAGTAGTAGATAATGTGACCTAAACTAAAGTAATACCAAATTTACATAATTTAAAATGGGTAAACTAATCAGTTTGATCAATAGTAAAATAGATGTTCGCAATAAAAGTACTTTTATGTATACACTAGTAAATCCTAGAAATCAATGTGAGCAAAACATTTATTATGAGTAAAATTAGGATAGACAGTGTCAAAATTGTATGAGAACTCACCCAGCACCAGCCATTGGGAAGATCTCCTCAGTGCAGAGGGACTCGCTGTCCAGTTTGTTCAATAGGTCCTTCAGAGCCACCAGTGCCTCAGCGTCCACCATCCCACCAGCAATAGCTCCAATCTCAGAACCTTTAACTCCCTGGAGCTGCAAAACATAAAAATCACAACCGTTAAAATCTATTGTCTACAAACTTATGGAACGCTTTAGGTTTATAAAATGCAGTCACTCACTGCTCCGGCCACACGTGTCAGGACATCCTCCCAGGTGGTGGAAACAAGCTGTCCACTGGCATCCTTCACCATAGGCTGGGTCAGGCGCTGCCTCTTCAGGCCATCATAGGCAAACCTTTAAGATGGTGTCACCAGGCTAAGCATGAGTGTGTGTGAACCAGGACAGAGGCGTTTTCTTATTAAAGGGGACCTATTATGCCCTATTTTACAAGATGTAAAGTCTCTGATGTCCCTAGAGTGTGTATAGAGTAAGTTTTAGCTTAAAATACCCTAGAAATTATTTTTATGACTCTTTAAAACTGCCCCTTTTAGGCTTTCATCGAAATTGTGCCTTTTAGTGTGTCGCTTTAAATTAAGTGGGAACCCTGCATGTACAAAGAGAGAATGTCAAACAAAGTGTTTCTGCAGACTGTTTTTATAAAGCGTGATTATGAAAAAAAATAGAATTCAATAATTTTTACCATTAGATGCTGGCTATATTCACACACTGCCACAAAATGTGATTAAACCTCTTATTAAAGTGATTTTTGCATAATAGGTCCTCTTTAAAAGAGCTCATACGATCACCTGGTCTTGTCAGATATCCATTCCTCATTGACATCTTCATTCATTCGGGGCAGAATTCTCATGACTTCACCACTTCTGGTGCTCACCACAATGTTGGAGCCAACAGCATCCAGCACATCGATGGACTCGGTCTTTCTGTAGACACGTGAGAAAAGCATGTTTAAACACAGGAGAAAAAATGCACAAATATTCAAGCAACCCACTGTTAAAAGGTAGCGTAATGAAAGACTAAAAGATCAAATTGAACAAAAGGGCAAACAATCCAATCCTCTGATAGTACCTGGTCTCCCAGGGTCTTGCAGTGAAGGCGTACGGTTTAGATGTCAGTGCTCCGACAGGGCACAAGTCAATTATGTTACCAGACAATTCAGACATGAACATCTTCTCCACGTAGGTACCAATCTGCATGTCGTTACCGCGTCCCGTAGTTCCTAGATCCTCCACTCCAGCAACTTCACTGGCAAAACTGCAAAGACACAAACACAAATATTTAGATTTTGTAAAAAAAGATGCATGACCAGTGCAACACAAAAGCTGACATACATATTTTTGTTGAGTAGCATTACATACAATAAATGAGCCATAAGGAAGACACAGGAGAATAATGGAGCTCTTACCAAAAACACATGCTGATATTTATATGGCAACAGATGCGATGAAATTCTAATAGCTTGTATTGTAAATGAATGAGATCTTCATAGGAGTATTGCAGACCTGTATGTGTAAATGTATTGTATCATAACATATTTACTATTATTGTTATTATTTATTCATTCGTTAATTTTCCCACAGCGGAATAAACCACCAACTATTCAAGCATATGTTTTATGCAGCGGATGCCCTTCCAGCCACAACCCTACGACCAATTTAGCTAATTCAATTCACCTAAAGTGCATGTCTTTGGACTACCGGAGCACCCGGAGGAAACCCATGCAAACATAGGGAGAACATGCAAACTACACACAGAAATGTGTGTCCCAGCTGGCCCAGCTGGGACTCGATCCAGTTACCTTTTTGCTGTGAGGCGACAGTGCTAACCACCCTGCCACTCCGTACATATATTTTAAGACCTTTTCACTAACCTTTCAATACATTTTAAAACCTCATCGCCACTTTTAGGTTTCAACTGGTAACATTAGCAACAATTTAACTTGCAGTATATTTACTAAATACTAGGGATGTGACAAGATCTCGTATGAAGAGATCTTTTGAGATTAAATCGCGATGAGATTTCTCGTCAAGGTGAAAAGTCGTCTCGCAAGTTGTGATGTTATGATGGAGCGTGAGGGTGAAATTAGCACTAAAGATTGGAGGCAGGATTGGATTTGAACTGCAAATCAAGTGTTTTGCACACACCTGCCAACCCAGGCTGGCCTAGGTGTTGTGTGTGTCACTGGTTTGCATGGGCGAGTGTGACGTAACCGGTGATTAACGGAGTTCAGCGGCTGCTGCGTCCAACAGAGGCTACAACTGCAGTCACACACATTATGGTTTGTATAGCACTTAAGATATGTTTAAAGTCATAATCATCGTAAACACAATCGGAACTAAGACATGTGGAGTATTTCCATCACGCTATTGCTGTGCAGTACAGACATGTATAGACCGTAATCAAACTATTAATATCGTGAAGGACCTTTAGCTACATTTTGCGACAGGACACACACACACACACACAAAACAGCTGTTTGACTCTATTCTCTGCAACTACAGAGTCAGTATGCACGCACGCACGCACACACACAGAGACTGAACTCCTAGACTCGTCACATCATTATCACCGAGCACACGTTTATGCTACTTATGTTTTTTTTTTATTCAATTTATGAAAAGGAGTTTAATTTCTCATGTGAAACTGTACAGATGAGAAGCCAGTCAGTAGAGTTTGAAGATAAATATTTTGCAGTGATTGCATGTCCTTTACAGCATAGAATTCATTAAAACAGAAATTAAATATTTTTAAAAGCACCTAAATTGTTTTGCAGTTTGTGATTTTTTTTCTTCAGTTGAATAAAAATCTATTTTCCATAGATAATATATTTAAAATGACATATAAAAAGACTATTTTCCATTCACATAGGCCATTAGCAAAATACTTTGCAGTGTTTGCATGTCGTTTACTGCATAGACTTCATTAAAATATAAATAAAATAACATTAATTACAACTTGATTAAAAAAGCACCTAAATAGGTTTGCAATTTGTGATTTTTTTTTTGTTGAATAAAATATTTTCCATTGATGTATTTCATCATTGAAGATTTCATAAAACTACAGTAAAAATCTTGTCTTGTCTCGTCACACCCCTACTAAATACTGATTGTAAGAAACTAATCCTCAACTAATACATTATTCATATACTGAATAAAAGTGCTAATCCAGCAGGTGGCGCCTACAACGGCAGGAATAACTGTGCCTGGGTTACTACAGTAGCAAAACAGCACAATGTCAAATCTAGCAGGATTTTATCGATTTCATGAACTACACAGCATCCCAATATTCGCAGATTAAGTTCAGGTAAACTTTAGCATACAATTGTATATTGTAAAATCAAAAAATACATAAAAATGTAATACCTTGTAAAAGAGCATAAGACTTTTAAGGACCTTAAATTTTTCAAAATTCATTGATCAAATTTGAATACTTTTTAAGACCCACGGACACCCTTTATCAATAAAATAACTCTGTAAGAGGCAGTTATGCATAATTCATTTGTGATGAAAATTTAGTTAAAAAGGTTAAAACATGCTGAAAATTTATATTGAAATATAATAAGAATTCATAATGATTGTATTATCTAAAATGCATAATTTAATAATTAATACAATAAAAAAAATTTTTTCAAAAATACGTCATGATGTCATTAGTTTGTACGTTTAGGTCAGATTGCAGCTATGGATGTTAAAAACAACAGTTTTTTGACCGAGCTATATCGAGTCTATTTTACCTTTGTATTTCCGTTTTGCATTTCTACAGTAAACCCTTTTTAAAAAAATGATTCTGTCTTACTCGCGTTTTTTCAAATACTGGCTGTTGGAGTAGCTGCAAAAGGTGGTACATAAAGATGTGCACAAAAGGTGTGCCACTACAAACACAATTAATAATTCAAATTAATTCTTAATATTTTTGGCACACAAAAAGAAAAAGTTTTATTCAGGCAAAAAGTATATAACCACTAGTTCAACTGGATCATCATAGGGTGCACTCACACTAGGCTATCCGAATCGTGTCCAGGCGCATTTCTCGGTTCGTTTGACAAGTGTGAGTGCTCTGAATTGGACCCAAGCGCGGTTCAGTTGGCTGGCCCTGGCCCGGTTGGAAAAGGTGTGCCAGAGCACGGTTTAGTTGGGTTTAGCGTGGAACACTTGTAGTGTGAGCGCAAAGTGTGTCTGAGCGCGAAACTGAAGACATCACATTTAAGAGACTATTTTATATGAATTTCTTAATTATTTTCACTTTTTAATTTAGCGAACAGTCATAGTTTATTAAAGATACAAAGCCCTCGCTGCATGACAGCTGCACCTTCAGCGAACCTCCCAATACGTGCAGCACGATGGCTTTCATGAACATTTGAGCATCAAAAGTGGTGGATCTGTTCAGTAAAAGAGTCTGCGTCACTGCATATCAAACAACTTAAAATAATATAAAAAGATATAACTAAAGCAAAGTTAAAGGCGCTGAGCGAGAGCACTTCTCTTCCTGTTAAACTGAACAGTCGCATCTTCGATGACGTAAGCATGCTCTGGCTCGAAAGGTAAAATGCAGTGTGAGTGCAGGCCGCCGGGGGGACAAGAGTGCGCTTTGGCACAGTTCAAGGCAACTGTACCTAGTGTGAGTATGCCCATAGTTATTCCTGCAAGAGACATTTTATGCAGAAATCTAAATTGAAGATTAAAGCCTTGTTCAGACTCTCCAAATTTGCTTTTTGTGTATATTTGATTGAAATTTGATCATACTTTCCAAACGTAAAATAGGATTTTTACAAATCTGTTTCAAGCTGCCTTCATAATGCATGTGCTTTTTTCATGCCACGTAAAACAAAAATTCAAAAGGGCTGTTTGTAGAAAACATGCTGAACGTCTTTGCAGAATCAAGGTTGTGCTGTTGCAAAGTGCTAATTCAGCTAAACTGTACAATATATTACAAGTCAGCATGGTCTGCAGACTCTGCACACCTCTTCAATTGTTCGGAAAAGACATGCATGCAAAATCATACAGCTCTAGGCTAAGATGCAATAATCCAGTGCAATGGCAACATGATATATTGCTGTCAAGTTGCTGTTGTTATTGTTATTTTTTAGCACACACAAATTAGACCTAAACTGAGACTCAACCATTTGGATCAGATTTCAATCTAATACACATGTAATTAGTTTTGAACCGACAGTGTAAATGTAGCTACTTATTAACTAAAGCAATTTCCTTTTTCTGTTTTGCACAAAACAAGATATTCTGAAGAATGTTTAAATACATCATATAGTAGGAACCCAAAATACTATGGAAGTCAATAACTGTTTCAGTATATCTTCCTTTGTGTTCAAGAGAAACTCAATTTTGGAAGAAGTTGAGGATGAGTAAATGATGACAGAATTTAAATAGACTTCCAACCCACCGAACACAACGGGTGCACTGTATACAGCGAGTCATGATTGTTTTGATGAGTGGCCCAATGTTCTTGTCTTCCACTGCCCTCTTGCCTTCAGTAAAGCGGCTTCTGTCTGTGCCAAATGTCATCGACTGGTCCTGTATATCCAGCACAACAACAAGATGATTAAAAACCACATTAGGGATGATTCCATTCCCCAGTCTCTCAAACAAATGTCAACAGTGCTTTTCTGACCTGCAGATCACACTCTCCTCCCTGATCACAGATTGGACAGTCAAGAGGGTGGTTGGCAAGCAAGAACTCCATGACTCCCTCTCTATCCAAGACAAAACAAAAATTACAAATAAATACATTGAAAGTATGATAAAAAATTCCCTTTTCTTGACCTTATTCTGCGATGCGGAAGTGTGCTCGTTTTTGCCATTGTTTTAGAACTTCCGATTCAGTTGCCTATAGGAAAAATGACTAGGAATAATAAACATTAGAAAGCGGTCAAACTACTTGCTTTGCAAACAAGTGTGTTCATGACTTTAAATATAAAGTGGAACAATATAATACGAAAATATCCATTTGCAACATCAAGCAGCAAAATTTGCTGTTTTTAAGTCTAAAAATCAATGAAAGTGAATGAAACCGGAAGTCTGGAGTCAAAAAGATTCCAATGGCTGGGCCCGCTCATACGTGAAGAATAAGGTCAATACCAATTTTATTTCTCCTGACAATGATCACACAAAATCACATCACTTTTTATGAATGGCTACACTATTTAATATAACACTAACTATATTGAAATATAATTTAGAAAATATCAGGATTTTTTAGATTTACTCAGTCTAAACCAGGGGTGCCCAATCCTGTTCCTGGAGATCTACCTTCCTGCAGATTTCAGCACCAACCCTGATCAAAAACAACCTAACCAACTAAGTAGGATCTTAAAGGGCACTCAGTAATTAAAGACAGGTGTATTTGATCAAGGTTACAGCTAAAATTTGCAGAAAGGTAGATCTCCAAAAACAGGATTGGGCACCCCTGGTCTAAACCATTTCAAGGGTAGACTATCGAATTAGTGATCTATGGCAATTGTTATGTTCTATATTGAAGTTTATAAATTTATTGTTTTTATTTATGAGTAAAAAAATCAAATTAGACCCGTGGGATAGGAAAAGCCATTCAAAAACTGGCTCAGATTTTCATGGATTAGCCTACATTTGTATAATTTCTGACTTTTATTTTATGAATTAAAACCTATGAGTAAAATCCTTTAATCTGCATTTACTGTGCTATTAATAAACTATGTCTTCCATTTAAATGAGGGCAAATGAATAACTTTTCAATTTTAATGACAATCTAAAAAATCTAAAATCATTATATTGTAATAAAGTCATAATTAACTTCTTGGTCACACTTTACATTAAGGTGTCATTAGATTCATTCACTTTACATTAAGGTTTCAACAAATTATTAGTGTACTGTATAGTGTGAGATGGGATAATGTGCCCCCTTTAGGCCCCATTTTAATTCAATCTAAACTGCATACCGAAGAACTAAATCATGGCAAAATAAAGTTAATTCAGAGTTTCTTCAGGATTTTAAAATGGCCAAAGAGAAGCTGATAAACATTCTGTATAATTATGGTCACACTTTACAACAAGGTCCATCTTGTACAGCATTTTTTATCCTGATGCAACATTTCCTTACTAACATTAGTTAATGCACTGTGAGTTACCAAGAACTATCAATGAACAACTTTATTTTCATTAATTAATGTTAACAAAGATTATTAAATGCTGTTATAAATGTGCTGTTCAATGATTATTCATTTTAATAAATATATAAATGAACATTAACTAATGAAATCTTGTTGAACAAAATCATACAGAATGTTGGCCAGCTTTGCTTTGGTCATTTTAAAATCCTAAAAAAAACCTGTGAATTAGTTTATTTTGGCATGATTTAGTTATTCTGTACGCAATTAAGCTTAAATTATATTGGGGGCTAAAGGAGGTACATAATCCCACCTTACACTAATAATTAGTAGACAGTTCTGTGTGATTTGCAGATATCTATAAAGAAGAAGTCAACACAAACCTGGCTTTACGCGTTTTCTCCGAGTTGGTCAAAATGTTCCATCCTTTCATGACTGGCATCGCACACGCAGCAACAGGCTGTTGATGAAGGACAAATGGAGAAAGCCATGTATTTTGATGACAACCTTGAATATGTGTGAGCAATAATGTCATAATCATAGTGCATTTTATGGTGCATATTACCTTTGGCGCTCTTTCGATCTCAACCAGACACATTCGGCAGTTACCGGCCACTGACAAACGATCATGATAGCAAAAACGAGGGATCTGCACACCAACTTTCTCACAAGCCTAAACACAATTGGCATGTGAGAATATATGAAATGAACATGAAACGTACACTTACTACATAAAATTAAGGCTAAGAAATATGACAAAAACACAAATAACAACAGAATTAATCTCATATACTGATAAGTATCCTATATTAGGGCTGCACGATTAGGGAAAAAACTGACATTGCAATATTTTGTTTTTCTGAGATACATATTGCGATCTGAATATAATTGAATACATGACTATTTTGAAAAAATAATATCACAATTTTACATTGATTTTGATAATTTTGTTGGGGCGTGCATTCAAAACAATACAAAAATACACAAATTAATATAATTTAAAGCACAAATGAAAACAATAAAACAAGGATAAAAATTAAATAAACAACACTATGGTTTTCGGTGGAGTCTAACAGTATTGAGATTTAGCAATTCAATAAATCAAATGTAAAATGACAGTGTCTTTATTATATAAATGTATAAACCCAATTAATCAAATCTAATCTAGTTGTTAAATTAGAAAACTTGATGTCTTGTGTCCAAATGGTTTAAATTAAATATCTTATAAATAACTTATAAATAATCTCTTGAGTTCCTGCAATATGACTACTGCAGACTCGCATATTGCAATATCGACGCTGAAACGATATGAAGAGTTCAGATGCAAAAACCTCTAAATGCCGTCTGAAATTTCCCTCTAAAATGAGCGTTTATTTCAGATATCTGGAGACCATTTAATAACTTCCTCAAGTACAATGTAAATGTTGGCAGTCTGCTACAACAAGAACAAGCTTAGAGGGAGTAAGGGGGTATCATGGTCTAAACATAGACTTGGAAAACACTCTACCTGATTTAAACATTCTTTTTTTTTCTCCTGTTTTTTTTTCTTATTTATTTATTTATTTATTTTTTTTTTAAGGGAAAGGGTTGATGGGAGGGAAAATAGGGTGTAAAAAGTTTGCTGTGTTTTCATGATTATTATTCTGTAACTGTGTAATCTGTTGTGATATGCAAATTTAATAAAGTTATAAATATATTGTACAAAAAAAGAAAAAAAGAGCATTTTTTCAGGATCCTGTGTGTATCTTTGATATCTCTCTCTCTCTCTCTCTCTCTCTCTCTCTCTCTCTCTCTCTCTCTCTCTCTCTCTCTCTCT
>CAIGQZ010000461.1:3638765-3653579 GCA_903798205.1 Danio tinwini
ATAGAGAGAGAGAGAGAGAGAGAGAGAGAGAGAGATAGACCAAATGCAAATGACTATTTCTTTTATTTCTTTTTACATTTTAAAGTATTTAGTGTCATTATTTAAAGAATTAAGTATCTGAAATGTACTCACTTATGTACAATCATATTTCTCACTTTATTAAGAACTTTGGGGCAAATGTTTGATTATTAATGTAGAACTATAAAATAAATATTAATAAAATAAAAGACACTTTTCAAAAACTGATCATTACATCAAGTCTAATAAAAAAATTGGTAAGTGTAGCAACATAAAAAAAACATTGCTAAATAAATTGCAATATGTAAACATTGCACTCTCTCGCAATGCCATTGTCATGTTTCTGTCTGAAAAAATCCCCATAATGGCATGTAATATTGTACTTATAGAATGGAAAACCATTACTGTAAACAATGTATATTGTGACACGACAAAATAAACGATAGAGCATAGTATGAGTTTATATACTTTTTATTTTGTCCATACAATATATATTGTCATATTGTATAGAGCTACATCAAATTATTCAAAGAAAATGACAGCCGTATTATTACCTGTAGTACAGTGGTTCCTGGCTCCACCATGACAGGTTTTCCATCTACAAACACTTCAACCATATTGCTCGCAGCCCGGACGGAGGTCCGTACTGTCATAAAAACAAGCAGCTGTGAGACTGACAAGACAATAAAGTTGCCCAGTACTCCTAAAAAAAAAAAAGCATTTTGATTTTGAAAGGAGAGATGTAAAGAGCAAATTACCATTATTCGTGGTAGCAATGGAGCCCTTGGAATGAGCTGCCAAAGCCCGACTTACAGCTGGCAAACGCAACATGTCGCTGTAGGAGAAAATGCCAAGTGATTAAAGCAAGTTGATCAGTACATTATATAGGTTAACAATGGATAAACATGCCACTGTAATTTAAAATACAAGGACACTGCAGTAAGGAGCCAAAAAAGAATCCTATTAATCAGAACGTTTGTAGAATTACATAATGAATTATAAATTAGTCACACATTAAAAACTCTACATGGTGCTGACACTGACATAAGAAATCTTATGATTAGAATTACAAAAGCCTAAATTTTATAACAGCAATATAACAAAATGTTTGCACTCTAAAAAACACATATAGCACAATATTTATAAATTTATATAGTAAAGTATCCATCTTCGTTAAACGCATGTGAAAAATTAAAAATGTAAAAGCAGTACTGTTGACATTTCAATCTGTACACACACTGGTTAGCAGGCTAGCACTCAGCAGCACAGTAACGTTAGCTTAGTCAAGGACAGGGAGAACGTTGCTGTGAATTACCCATTAGTTTCATTTGCATTTATAATGCCAGCATTTATTCACAAAACAAACGTCTATACAAAACTCTATTCACACTTCAGTCTAGACAAAAAGCAATATTTAAATCTCACCTTGACGCTATTTGGCCTTCTAGACCAGAACAGCGTTACTGCCGTAGGTTCGGTTATGAGTGTGTACTCGGAAGATTTCGGAGATGACGGAAATAGCCGATGTACATTTAGCTTTGAAAAAAATACAAAAACATTTTATTGGATCATTTTATTCCAAATTATAACAAATGCACAACAAGTATATTAGAAAATAAAGTTATGTGTGATTTTTTTACATTAACAATCCGTCGTATTTTGTTGACCTTTTACAATTTTTCATCGTCATTTCCGCTCATAAAAGCCGTTGTTTCCTCATCTTATGTCACATTAAAGGTCAACCAGTTTACACCTTTTACGGTTCGTATTGAGTCTATAAAAATGCAAAAAAAAGATCTAGAATTTCTTAACGTTTATGAAAAAATAATTTAACATATCTAACGCAAAAGACGACCAAAAATGACTATTTGTGTAAAAATGTATCCGGGTAGGAGGAGTCATGGCGTCAGACGTATAAAGACCATCTGACGTTCCTTTCTCGTTCCTTCGCTCTTCCTCCAAGCTCAGGACTCCGCGTCTGTTCACGAGGTCTCACCGGTAACTTCTCAAAATGGGCTTTGGTGATCTCAAAACACCCGCTGGACTCAAAGTCCTCAACAACTTCCTTGCAGACAAAAGTTACATCGAAGGGTAAACCTTTTTTTAAGTGTTTTTTATGAAATGTTCTTCATAGCTTCTCAACAACTCTATTTTTCCATATGCAGCAGCTGTAATATCAAAATAGCTTCTGGATGCGTATCAAAATATTAAGTTCTCTGAATAATATAGATAAGGATTCAAAGTGGGGGATTTTTTTGTGCAATTTTATGTAATATTTTGATATATTCTTTGTATACATGTACCCCTCCCCCAATTTAAGTTGGTTTTATATTCACACATTCTGACTTTCTCCTTAATACAATTTTTTTCAGGAAAGTATTTTGCAAATTCTAAATAGAGAAATCATAATAGCAGCCAAAGATGATCAAAGTACAACATTATTCAAATCAACATTAGCATAATTATACTTTTATTTGATTGTGAAGTCATACTTGTATGCTATTTTTGGCTGACTATTCAAATTGGCATGGTAAACAATGTAGGGTTGTCACTGAACGAATGTGTGAATAAAAAAAACTTTACCTCAATCTCTAATATTTGTAAGGTGCCACATTCTAATGCAGGGCACTCCAATCATAACCCTGTAACTGCTCAAAAAGAAAATCAACATTAATTTTTTTTCCTCTCTCTTTCCCGCCTCCAAGGTATGTGCCCTCTCAGGCTGATATTGCAGTGTTTGATGCACTGTCCGGTGTCCCATCTGCTGACCTCTGCCATGCTTTGCGTTGGTACAATCACATCAAGTCTTTCCAGAAGGAGAAGGGCAGGTAACGTTCAGTTTAATGCTGTATTTAGCATTTTGCAGGTATTTCCCCAATATATGATGATTATCCTAACACCATCTTTCGCCTGAGTGACTGATGCACAATTCTTTAAACCCTGATTGATGTGGGAAATGTCAGACCATCTCGACAGGTACACTCTTTTTCATGAGGATTCAGTCGTTTCTTGTGTTCAGCCTTCCAGGTGTGAAGAAGCCTCTCGGTCAATACGGACCTGCCGGTGTGGAGGACACCACTGCAGCAGCTCCTGCCGCGGCGGATGATGACGACGATGACATCGATCTGTTTGGTTCCGATGAGGAAGAGGTCAGTTTGGTTGCTGAGCCGATTGCATTTTTACACACACTTGCCTGGTCATGTGATGATTTATCTCACCATCTTTCGACTGATGCCGTGATGGATATCTTTTATTCCTGAATACCAGTTAGTAGTGTCCAATCAGTCACTGGTATTTCTGCTCACAGCTAATCTTGGATCTCTTTACGTTTACAGGACGAGGAAGCCGCAAAGATCAAGGAGGAGAGGCTTGCAGCTTACAACGCCAAGAAGGCAAAGAGTATGTTTTGTCTCTTAAATTGTATACTGCTGGTCAACTTTGCAATGAGCAATTATGTTTTGAAGTTTGTTTGTTTTTTTTTCATGTCTACCAAGGCTAAAATTCTTTTTTTTTTTTTTTTTACTATTTTGTTGAAGTTGTTCGAGTTAAGGAATTGTTTTCAATTTTAAAATGTATATAATTGGATGTAGGATTCATTCATAAAAGCCAATGATACAAAAAAAAATTAACAAAAATGGTTACTTGACAGTAACAAATCAGTTGGCCAGGTTTTCCCATCATGAGAACAAATAAACACTGTTTATATTTTCAATGAAGGAATTTCACAATTACTACAAGGTTCCCGTAAGTCATAAATGAATCCTGTCATGGAATATCAGGAATTTTAGTCACTTAAATTTGATATAAAAAAAACTTAAATTTTCTACAATATTTATTTACCACTTCGTTTCATGTCTTTTTTTAGGTTATTATTATTATTATTATTACTATTATTATTATTTTTTTATTATTAATATTAATAAAAGGCTCTATCAGCTATATTTTATTTCTTTCATCAACTGGTATTCACTTACTGCAAGTCAAATGTAGTCACCAGACTGTACCTGTTAATTAAGTGTAACCTGTCAGGATAATATACATTTTATGAGCTCTGACTCTGAAATGACCACTTCAATAAGGGTGTACAAGTAGATGACAGAAAAAACAATGTAAAAATTGTGAATCAATCATTACTGAGCGATCAATTGGAGAGGTAGCACTTTGCAGCCATGCAAACACTAAGTACTTCAGATTGTTCCAAATATGAGGTAAGTTGTCCATTGTTCTCATAGTGGATAATAAAGTCCAGCAAAATAATATTTTTTAAAAAGCTGTCTTATTTGTGTAAAAATGTATCTGTGTAGGAGTCATGGTATCAGACGTATAAAGCCATTTTAATATCATGCAAACTACAAGATCAGCCTTTTTTTTTTTTTTAATTGCCTGTCATGAAAATTCAGTTTTTTAGTTCGTGAAAATCAAAGAATTTATTTGGCTTTGAGTGGAAACCCTCTTAATTTTACTGAAAGAAAAAGAAAAGAAAGGCACCCTTGGTGAGTTTGAAAGACTTCAGAAACATAACATTGATTCAGAATTGTTGACTGGTAGTGTGTATAGAGAAACATTGACTAGTTCAGTGATGATTTTATATAACCATCTTTCGGCTGAATATATTGATTGACTCATTCCTATCTGACGTATTACTAGTCATTTAATTGTGGTATTTTCAATTTTAATTTGTTTGCATTACCATTGACACCGTCTTATGGCCTGTACAGAGCCTGCACTTATCGCCAAGTCTTCCATTCTGTTGGATGTCAAGCCCTGGGATGATGAAACCGACATGGCCAAGCTTGAGGAGTGCGTCCGCAGCATTCAGTTAGACGGTTTAGTCTGGGGACAGTGTAAGAGAAAATTATAGTTCATATCTTCAATGCATTTTACTGTTAACTAAAACAGGTTTTCAAAACAATCCCAATTTAGGTTCCAGTTGTTTTACTTGTCACTTTTTGTTTACAGCCAAACTGTTGCCTGTTGGCTATGGCATCAAGAAGCTGCAGATCGCCTGTGTTGTAGAGGATGATAAAGTAGGAACAGACCAACTAGAGGAACTGATCACAGCCTTTGAGGACTATGTACAGTCTATGGATGTGGCAGCCTTCAACAAGATCTAAAACCCCACAGCACGAAAGCATTTATCCAATAAAAGCACTTCAAATGCTTCGTTTGTCTGGTTTTATTTTTAATATGCACCAATTATATTCAACATGTTGCTAGTACTTTGGGTGAACTCTTACAAGACTTTACATATGAGGTTAGTTTAGTTAATTGTTTATTTTTATATATGAATGTGTTTTTCAACTAGTCAATTTGTATTTACTTATTTTGCAAAGTTCAATTGTACAGGTTTGTTTAGACTCTTTAGTCTAAAGTAGACTGTAACTTTAAATATTTGTAGGCTTAGCGTGACTATAGGACCTCCACTACAATACTTTACAGTTTGGCATATTTGTAATGCTGCCATAAATTAAACAGCTATGAATATCCTATAAAATTTAATGTTGAGGGGCGCGTTGAGTTTACAGCCCCATTGAATAAAATCCGCTTCAGACTACTAGTGGGCGGATTCCCGCGCTTTGCTCTTACGTCACTCCACGAGCAGACCTGTGCTAAACACGGATACCGATGGGATCTAAGTGGAATAACCTCTGTAATCAGGTGACCACGTCGAAGACTGCAGTATTATTCTTTATATATTTCGCAGATAATCTTAAAATGATTGTTTATATCACGGTCCTGTTGTCACATTGTCCACGTTGTCATGCTAAGTGTCATTAGCTCGCTAAGTGAACTAGCATAGCTGGCTAGCAATACTGCAGTTTGTAGGTTGCTAAACAGCATAAGTTGTCTTAACCCGTATTTAAAATGTAAGCGTTTTAAGAAACACTTGAATTGAACGCGGGTGTTTGTGTGGTAATATTGGGAAGCGCTATTTTAAATGGCCGCGTTTTTGTGTTAGGCCGGTGAACGTGTGTTTGAGTAGTTAAAGCTGGACAGTAAAGTACTTTTCGTTTTCATAAGTTTGTTATTTAATTGTTTTGAAGTAAGCTGTCATATCTTATTTAAGCTGCAAGGCTTGTTTTATTCATGTATGTTTTGTTCTTAGCGTATTTTGTAGAAAAAGCAACTTCGTTTTAAGAGACCTTCTTAAAATATAGTATATTTTATTCTTGTTTATGTATACTGTATGTTTAGATGCGACTTCTAACTTACTACACGTGGTTGTATACATAAATTCGGTGATGTGACACGGAACGGAAACGCTTTCAGTCATCCTCTCTCCATGTAGGTAAGTGTAAATATATTGCAGTAGATCTTTTATAGATATGAGGTTTTTGTGAGCACTTTCCTATATACAGTGCTCAGCATAATTGAGTACACTCCATTTTGAAAATGAAAATGTTTACCCTTTTCTCAGTGAATATTGGCAATGTATTTTGTGCGTTTAAACAACCGATTTGTAAAATAGATATATGTATTTAAATCATATTTTAGTCAGCAAACATATTTAGAAACTGAAAGCAAATACAAATTATCTTGATTTTCCTCCTTTTTTTAAATTGTAATTAATATTTTTAATTAGCATAAATTTGGCTGAACTAGTTTTTGGACCGTTATCATGTTATCAAGTTATTTTGTTAGATACGCTCCAGATTTGGCTTCAGTACTGACTAATCTAATGTATATGCCTAAATATAATATTTTAAAGCTTCCTATTATAAATATAGGATAAATTTAAATAAAAAAGTTCAATAAATTTGAGGGGTGTACTTATATATGCTGAGCACTGTAAGTCGAAATTATTTGTAAAATACACCATACACTAGTAGTTGCTAATGTTGAAATTTGGTTTCTCCAATGCCCATAGTGAGCAAAATTAAAAGTTAAACTGTAAATGCACGAACCGTAACGTAGTTCGAACAATACAGTGTGTGTAACATTATTATACTATGTATTGGTCTCTCTCTTTTTTGTGTGTGTGTTATTGTGTAAAGACAGTGCCATGCCCTTGGGGGAGGGACCAAAGCCGTCTGCTAAAAGTAAGTGTCTAATCAGATTCGATTATCATTCATTTATTTTTCGGCTTAGTCATTTTATTAATCAGGGGTCGCCACAACGGAATGAACCGCCAACTTATCCAGCATATATTTTACGCAGCAAATGCCCTTCCAGCTGCAGCCCATCACTGGGAAACACCCATACACTCCCATTCACACACAAATACTACGGACAATTTAGCTTACCCAGTTTAACTATATATGTCTTTGGACTTGTGGGGGAAACCAGAGCACCCGGAGGAAACCCACTCGAACATGGGGAGATACAGGTTGTAAGACATATCCTTATTTCATGCATTATGAACATCAACATAATTAAGAAAAAAAAAACTAAATAATCTATAGATTACATTGAATGTGCTAAATGGGAAGATAATGAGGAATTATGGTTTTTAAGATTTTAGACAAACAAAAATTTTAAGTATATTTGTCTTTAAGGTATAGTTCACCCAAAATTACAATTTTCTTATTAATTTGTATTAATTGGGTACAATATGTTTGTTGTTTTTTCTGTTCAAGATGAAAGAGTTTTTTATAATGCTGAAAACCAGTAATCATTTGTATGCATAGTTGTATGAAAGGACTGTTCGAAAAAAGTGTTGGGTCACCACTGATGTTCAATGTAAAGTCTGTACCCTGAAGCAAAACTAGTTGAGAACCACTAATTTGGACAATTTCAGTTCTGGGTTGCAGCTGGAAGAGCATCCGCTGTGTAAAACATATGCTGGAATAGTTGGCGGTTGATTCTGCTGTGGCGACCCCTAATAAATAAGGGACTAAGCCAAAGGAGAATGAATGATTTGGAAAATGCATTTATGGACCTAATTACACCTATTAGGATTAGGCATGGGCTGGTATAAGATTCTGACAGTATGATAACCTTGGATAAAAATTTTACAGTATCACAGTATTGTAATTACAGTTCTAAAATATTGTAAGTTCTTTTTAAATGTCTGGGTAAAAAACTAACCCCCCCCCCCATTAAACACAATGTATTTATTTTTTTTGAGAAACATTTTAAATATTTTGGAACAGTAAACATGTCAGACTAAATAATTCAAATCAATCATTTAGTTCAAAAACACAGATTTCTTTACAATCAAAATGGCGTCTTTGGATATCTTTTCTGCTGGAAAAAAAAAACGTAAATAAAAAATCTTACACATACCTTAGGAACGGTATAGCAGAAAAATTTGGCGGTTTTAAAACCTTGACTTTTCCAAACCATGGTATACCTTGAAAACGGTTATCGTCCCTTGCCTAATTAGGATTCATTGTTATAAATCTGATTATAAGTGGACAATGCCAAATAAAAGTATAAACTGTATTTGAAACATTTTTAGCTGGTCTGTTTTTAACAACTTTTCCATTTTCAGATTCATTTGAAAATGCATTCAACAGGATTGCTTTCATAGTGTAAATGCCCATGTGGTAAAAATCCAGCTTTTTAGGCCTACTGACCTAATTCGTAAACATTGCAGGATATGTTGTTGATGCACACTAACCAGACTGCATTGAAACATCTCATTTTAAATGAAATCATATATTTGGTTTAAAGGCAAAAATGGACAAACACAATGTTCTCTTACCAGTCCCCATTCTTACACATTCTTTTACATAATGTTTTGTCCTGTTGTAGATGCAGAGAGGCGTCTAGCTGACATATCCAGCAGGTGTGTTGTCTGAAAATAAATTCAACATTTGCAGCTATCCACTTGCCATCTTGTTATTTATTCTCAGTATAAATTAAATAAAAATATCATTTTTTATTTAATTTTAGATTTTTTCTAATTCTTTTATTTACCCTATCTGCAGAACGCGTAGAGAAGAGCCCGTGGCTGGTCCTTCCAGCTATCAAAGACAGGGTTACTGCAGCTGCTGTCAAGTTCTCTACAATAGTGTGGAACAAGTGTGTAACTTTGTGTCATTTCATAATTTCTCCCTTTTATGAAAACTATTTTGGTTACGATATATAGTGGGGGAAATAAGAATTGAACATGTCACAATTTTTCTCAAGAAACATATTTCTAAAGGTGCTGTTGCTTTGAAATTTTCACCCGATGTTGGTAAGAACCAAA
The DNA here is from genome assembly GCA_903798205.1 of Danio tinwini. Classification (NCBI taxonomy): domain Eukaryota; kingdom Metazoa; phylum Chordata; class Actinopteri; order Cypriniformes; family Danionidae; genus Danio; species Danio tinwini. Next base: position 3,647,920 of record CAIGQZ010000461.1, read on the forward strand.
GAAATCCAAATAGGCAAAGAAAACAAAACGAATTAGTTTAAAAAAAATGTCTGAAATCTCTTAGATAGCCAACATTCAGCATTGTAAAGTAATATTATTTGCTTTAGTCAAACATCTACATTACCAGGATGATGAAGATGAAACCAGGGTGGACATTTTAGCAAGACAATGATCCAAAATGCATCCAAGGAAACTCTCAAATGCTTTCAAAGAAAGAAAACCAAGCTGTACAATGGCCCAGCCAATCACCTGACTTAAATCCAATAGAAACTACAAAATAAAGATCAGTTGATAGACGAGACCCACAGAACCGTCTAGATTTTTATACTCTGTTGAATTCACACCTAAGCAATGCGTGTAACTTCATTCTCCATCTTTTCCTTTAAGCTGCCATCACTAAAAAAGCCTTTATATAAAGTATTAACTACATTTCAGTACTTTCTCCTTGTGTCATTCCATTGTTAATACTCATAACTTATTTTTCATATTTCTATTTGTTGTGTTTTATGTTTTTTTTAACCAAAATTTGGTTCAGTTCCATGTCAGCATTTCCTTTAGAAATTATTCTAATTATTATTATTTAAAAAACACAATGTGTTCAATACTTATATTCCCCCACTGCATTTAAGTAGTTCTATCTACACAGAGGAGTGTTTAATACAAACCACCATTAAGTATATATTGAATGTGAAACCCAAAATATACTTGTTGGCATATACAATCAAACACATGCTCTTTTAAAGTATACCTCATTTCATAGGTTGCCCAAAACCATATGACACATGAGCACAGAACGCTTCATCAGTCTCCAGTGTCTTAATCTTTTTTTACCAATTATTATGAGCGCTAAAAGTGTTAATTTACACATTTCAACTAGTTGCAGTTGCAGACATCTTTAAATCTTCTTACACATTCACAAAACAATCAGTGTTTTTTCTGGCTTCAATTGTTGTTGTTCTTGTTTCGTTGTTTTGACTGTAAAACACTCTGAGGCACATTCTGTGTTGACAAGTAGTGCAATAAACAATTTAAAGTACATGTATGAGCTGCACGTACATTATAGGTATAGTTACAATATCTGGGTACACTGTTTAATGATGAAATTGCTGTCACCCAGTGTATGTGCAACCTGGTGTACAAGTAAAAAGGGAATGTTCAACCAAAAATGGAAATTTCCTGTTCCTTTACTTTTCTGTTCATTTTCCCTCAAGCCATTGAAGATGTAGGTGGCTGTTTTCTTCAACAGTAAAGAAGCTTTTTATCTGAAACCTTTGTCCTGTGGTATCCATATAATGGAGGTCAGTGGATGCCAACACTTTAAGATTCCAAAAATACTTTCAAAACAAATCATAATTACTACCAGTGACTCCTGATGATGCAATTAGGTATCACGTAGTGAAACAGTGTAGCACTGAAGTATGCGCTATGAGCATCTCATAAGCACCACATAATGGCAAATATGTGGGCCTGTCCTATCTCTCTGCGGTTGAGCTCTTGTGTGATTTTGCATCTGTGAATACGTCATTATAGACTCTTAGTGCATATTTCACATTACGTGCACTGAGATGTTTGCCCAGGCTGTGAATACCAGCAATCATGTCACTTCGTAAGACCTCAGTGCATCGTGAGAAGCTACTGGTTACTGGTTATAATTATGATTCGTTTTGCATACTTTTTTTATCTCAAAGTGATGACACCAACTGATTTATATTAAATGGATACCAGAGAACAACAGTTTCAGCTGAAAACATTTTTTACTATTCTGCTGAAGAAAAGGTCACCTACATCTTAGATGGCATGAAGGTGAGTAAATTAACAGTATATTTTTAATTTTTGAGTGGAAAAATCCCTTTAAGTTGTTAGTTTACCCTTTTGTGGCTTCAAAATTCTAACTTCTAGATTCTTTTTATTATTAATATTTTGACGTGAGTTATTATGGTTTATTGTAAACAGTAAGTTGTGTTTTGCAGCATATCTTGAGTGCTCAACATCGAGAAGTGGTACGAGCTTCAAGAGCTAATGTATCTTCTGGAAGTTTGTTAGAAAGATTCCTTCAGGATGTGCTTCAGCATCATCCACACCACTACAGTGATACGCGGTATGCTAGCCTCCTCTTTTAATTTACCAGAGCTCTTATTGAGCCTTGTTGACATGTTCCTATAATACAGTAATTTGTGTTTTGTGAATTGTAAGTAAAAAAAACACACAGTCATTGCTTTTTTAACTTCTTTTTCTCTTTAGACCTACCCATGCTGATCTACCTTTGTTAACCACACCGCTTGTACCAAAGGAGGTGCTCTCAGAGGTATACTGTGGATCAGATGATGATGGGGTCTCTGTTGGGACACGAGAGGAGATGCCTACCTCTGATGAAGGGTCCTGTCAAATGGTGCAAGTTGCAACAGCAGCTCCAGCAGTGACAACTGGCCTTACTGCAAATACACACTTACAAACTGCTTCCCAAAAAGGAAAAATGGTGCCTGAACAACCTCACCCTGAAAAGTATTGCCCCACTCAGGGTTTTTTGCACAGGACTAGTGGCAGTTCTGCCAATGACAAACTACATACATCACAATTCACACTACCTGTTCAGAGAGAAAGCTCACATACACATCCCTCTGGACATCCTCCTTCAGAGGGTGCACCAGTCTCCAAGACTAGAGCTGTTGAACACAGAAAAGCACACAAGAAAACCAATAGGGATAATGAGGGGAGCGACACCATTAAATCTTCCTGTGCCCCACCAGCTGCAAAATGCATTACCTCAAAGGACCAGCCTGAAACCTTTCCATCTGTGACTGAGGAGTCCACAAAGTGGATTTCAGCACTGCCACCTTGGAAAGGCCCCCACAGAGAACAAACATTCAGTAATCTGTCTGACCAGATTCGAGACGTGATAGAGGAGGTTATTGAAAAATACTGTTATGGTCTCAAAGTGGCCCAGCAAGAAGAAGATGGCAGCTTTCTTTTAAGTCCTCAGTCTGTGAGTGACTCTAAAGGCAGTGAAGAATGGGACAATGCAATACAAGTCGCTCTGGGAAAGACAAAGAGCGAAGAAAGGAATTTAGCCCAGTTGTTGGAGGTTCATATAGACCTTGAAGACGAAACGTACCAGACTCAGCTGGACACAGCCCTTAACACTGTGGGAACACCTGAGGAACCCAAGCAGAATGCTGAAGACAATGTGATTCCCGATCTTCCCCACATACCACAGTCTTTTGTTGGGAAAACGTGGACACAAGTGATGTTTGAGGATGACATAAAAATAGATTCCATAGTTAGAGAGTTTCAACAAGGTCAGTTCCGGTGCTATTTTGACAGTGAATCCTTGGCTATGTTTGGGAAGCACTGTAAGAAAAGAAGAAAAAATAACAAGCAGGACAATAAAGAACAGACAGAAACAGTTGAGTTGAACCCTACAGACATATTGCCGCTCATTGAACACAACGAAGAAGACCCCAAACATTCAGCAGTTTTGGTTAGGAAAACTAGGCAAAAATATTACAGGCAAGCATCACGTTGTCAAGTGGTGAAAGTAAGCCATGGTACACAGACCATCCCTCTTAGCTGCCCTATGGTGCGGTCAAAGCCAACACAGGAAACATTCCCTTCCGCATACAATGATGAGCCTCAGCAATGTCCTAGCCCCGAAAGAACCCCTGACATAAAGACCAGACTCTGTGCCCTGAAGCTTCCAACATCTTACTGCAAGATAATGAGTCCTCTGCAGCCCAAAACTGTGGTCTATGTACTTTCTTCCCCTGATGGGGGTCAAGGAATATCCAAGCCTACCCCAATAAAGAAAGCAGGGAGGAAGCGTAAATCATGTGATAGTGATGGTGGCCTGAAGTACAAATACAAAAAGACACCTCTTAAATTTTATGACCCTCTAACCAATAGAATCTTAAAGAGTCCACCAAAAGGCATGTCTTCACCCCCTAATTCCAAATCTCTTTCTCACGTCCGACAGCTGTTTCGTAGCCTTAGCCCAGATATTAATAAGGAGAGGCAGGGGCAATCACCTGGAGGTTCTCGGAAGGGTCGTAGTAGGAGAAGCATGGTTGATCTATGTACCACCACCTCAGACTCTATCCTGGAGAGCGGTGGCCCCTCAGAACCTGGTTCTTCTTTGACTAGCAGTCGAAGAGCAATTTTTACACGCTCCTCCATCTCGAGTAGAAGTTGTTTACTTCTCGGACACCTCACACCATCTGCCCATGTAGATGATTCATCCAAAGCACATTCTCACTCTTGTGCGGGCAGTTCCTATAAGGTTGGAGGACTGGAACAAAAGGAACACATCCAACAAACACCTGTTGACCAAACACCAATCAGACGTAGCTTGCGGAGAAGTGGACTTTTAACTCCAGCCAAGAGACCATCGGTACCCCCTTACAGGACCAAGAGAAAGTCAGCCAAACAACAGCGCAAAGTTAAATCACAAGGCAGTCTCCAGCGAACTGTTAGCCCTCATATATCTGCAGAATGTAGGACATCTCCCAGAAACAAGAGCCCTGGTCGGGCGTCACTGAGATCATCAGCTTCCTCTAATTTGGCGATTCAGCCAGTTATTACATCCTCTTCTAAACAAATAAATACAATGCTCAGTGCCAGTCAGCAGAAGAGAGGGAGGGGGAGGACCGCCACTGTACATACAGCAGACTGAACGTTATCAGACACCAGCCATGAGCATAAGCTGTCTTCTGTTCTCTAAATGCTGTATAGTTTTGCACAGTTGAATTTCAGCAGTTGAATTTCTAGTTGAAGTTCATTTGTTTTGTCCGTATGTTAATTTGTCATAAGCATTTTTGTAACTTGTAACAAGAATATTTTTTAAGTTTATAATGGGGTATTTTCTCAAAGGTTGATATTGATGGTTGTAAATTAAATTTATAAATCATATTTTTGTCTTTCAGTATTGTATTGAGAGCATTTTTTCCTTTTGACTTTGATACTCAAATAGTCTTGAATATCGCAAACTAACAAATGGAAAAACTGCCTAAGTCAGCAATGCATAGTGAATGTGCTCTTTGGGAATCAGCCATACATTTTCTCTCAAAAACAACAATACAAGTGCTTTTAACTGTAGTGTAAAGGTCTGGAGTAATGTTTGGTTTCACTGCAGAGAGACCTGCTTCACTGGAAACAAAGAGGTAATTCATTTAATCAGGTGAAAATGGACTGTGTCAAATCAAAGTCTTACTGAAAACTTAAGCCCGCTCAGATCACACGATTTCTATTGTCAGTTACGAAAGTCACTATGTCAGATTATGCGATTTTGTCTTGATAAAATTTTGACTTGTCGTGGGTAACAAATGTGCCAGACTACATGTTCCTTCACGGTCAGCCATGTTGTGGCATCTACGAAGAGCATTATTTCCCAAAGCAGTCAAAAGTGAGGAACAGAAAAAATTAAACATACTTTCTGCGATGGTGTTGTGAGGCGTCGTAGACATTGTATCGGTTGTCTTTAACTATGCCCCATTACACAAGAAGAAACGATTGAATCTTGTGTCACGATGCCCATTTGTCGTTTACGACTCCCCACGGCACCTACATCAAAGAAATCGTGTGATCTGACCAGGGCTTTAGAAGCACAAATTTTGTCACAAAACATATTTCAAAACATCATATATATATATATATATATATATATATAT
>CAIGQZ010000461.1:3653979-3670216 GCA_903798205.1 Danio tinwini
TAGTATATAGAGCCGTGTGGGAACATGTTATTAGTGAGGCGCGCTGCATCTTAATTCGATTACCATGACAATAGATTATTATTAGCTGACGTGATGCTCATCTAATGCCTTTACCGTTCAGATATCGCATATCCGAATATGCAGCTGATAAAAGTTGAGAAAAATGCATATGGATACGTTTTGTCAATAAGTGTCTCTTGTTTCTCTATTGCCATCGCATGTATCATGTCTCGCCCTCTCACCCACTGTCTTGCATTTGTGATCAGATTTCAGTGTTTTATTTGGTTATCATCTGTAGTGCCTCCGTTCGATACACACAGAGATCTGCATAAGAGAGATCTGTGCGCAGCTTCTCTGCAGCATCAGAGGGCTGCAACTGCTGGCACACGTTCATATATAATTGACAGGATCCCTCTCTGAGATGGAGACTGTAAAGCAGTAAACAGTTTCCTCCTGTCCTGCAGTTTCCAGCTCCGTGCAGAATGAGGCTCTCAGGGATCAGCACGTGTCTGAGACCCCGCGAGAGGCGACAGCACCGGGCAATTCGACCGAAGGCAAAACAGGAGAGCACCCTGTCACCATCACATATCCCTCCCGGCTCATCTACTACCTGAACGAGGAGTCGGAGAGCACCTTTCATGATCTGGACACTCGGGCAAAGAACCAGGCTGGAGACGGACAGGTGAGTGTAAACTGTGACAGCCGTCCCAAACTTTACATATCTAGCCCTCGCCGCTAACACTCATGCACTAATAATGAGTTAGAGAGCGAGCGAGTTGCTTCATTTGACAGCTGCTGGGAATGGTGCAGTGTGCCCAATGCTCAGAGCTGATCCAGGTTCACTGGCCCTCCCTCACAAATCTAACACTCTTTTCGCAAAAGAAGCAGTTTTCACTCCCCCCTCCGCTCTCTGTGCCCAACAGACGTTGTGGGATTGCATTGTGCGCACACTTTCACTTTACTTCTGCCAATGCAGTATTTTTGCTGTAAAACAGCACAGCTGTGTGATTTATGATGCTCCTGAGCAGATGTTTTGTCTATAGATGCACTTTGCTTGTTGGGAATATGACCTAATGTGCGAGCAAAACAGCAATGAAAAGATTTCTTTGAATAGCATTTGTTGGCAGTTTTGACATGGCAACATAAGTTTGTTTTGTGAAGTGTTAATGAGTCCCTGTTTATCTCCCCGACCCCAGGATGTCCACCTGGCACAAGCAAGTTTCCAGCTGGACGCCTTTGGCACCACATTCACTCTGGACCTTACTTTGAACAAGTAAGTGTCTGTGTATGTGTGTGTGCTGTTTTTTGTGGTTTACGAATTGCATTATAACATGGGTATGGTCTCTATGTAATACAATGTTAAGGTGGTTTATGAGGACATGTCATGTGTCCTCATAATTTAAAACTGAAAAATCATATTTAACACGCATTTTTCATGTTCAAAATTTGTAACACACAACCCTGTCTGCTAACACACAACAAAATTTTGTTTGTAAGTAACATTCTTTACCTGAGAGCTTTTTGAATCTGGAAATGGTGAATTCCGGAGGATTAGGGTAAGGAGATAATTATAAAAATAATTAATAATAGAGTATAATTTTAGAGTATAAGATACATTTCACCAATGGAGAGTCCTCATAAACCACCAAAACAAGTGTGTGTGCTGGTTTTCTTGGTGTACAAGGCAAGAAATTTATATAATGACTATGTATGACCTAGTTGTTTGTTATTCATCCTATAAGTTAATGTTCTCAAAATATACATTGCAGCATCACCACTAAACTAATGTTTGTAATGGTTCATTTAAGGATCCACTTTCTCTAAAGCCTACTCAGCTCCGATTGGTCAGATGGCCCGGTCTGTGTTGTGATTAGTCTATTGCTTACAGCTTGTGCCAGGAAACAAATGGCCATTATTTTTTTATCAGAATTTCAGCTCTGACGGCTTCCTCAGCACTTTTAAACACAGTGATGTGAACAATAATGATTTTACTGGATCAATTTGAGCTGCAGTCTGAGTGCGTGCAAAGTGGATTTGCTTTTGCAACATAGAGAATAGCGTAGTTTCGACATGTCGGCAGCATGAACCAAAGTCTTCCAGGTTTCAACTGCAATGTCTGGTGGTCAGTGTTGTTCAGTGAAGATCCTAAGCGGGCATTATGCTAATTTGTAACATAGTTGTTTCAGCAAATTTGGGTAAAATATGGACAAACTCAACAACTAGGTTAAAACTGGGTTGGTCCATATTTCTGCACCAATTTTCAGTTTGTGCAGGAAGTATTACAGGAATTACTGACACCTTATTTAAGAAAGTTCTTTCATCAAAAAATGTAGACCATTTACATTTACTATTAGCTTTATTACACATGATGTCAATGTGATGAGTCAAAATGGTCGATTTTTGTTTTATGCAAAAAAAATTGATTATTAATTATTGATCATCTTCAGTGAATACATTTTGTAAATTTCCTACTGTCAATATATCAAAACTTATAACTTAATTTTTGATTTGTAATATGTATTGCTATTGCTAAGAACTTAATTTGGACAAATGTAAAAAGCTAATTTTTTCAGAATCAAAGTCCCTTTAAGCAAAGTCCTTTTAAGGCAAGTCATTTCACTCGGCGGCCATCTTTGAAACGCCTCTCGGGCAGTATGCTTGGGCATTCTTTTTGAATGCAGAAACATCAAATTCTCAAAATTTGCTTGCCAAGCTTGCAAATAGTTTTTTTTATTAGGAAGCACCATTAAAATTAAATAACAACTGTCTCTTTAGTTTCATTTCTAAATGTTTGAATCACATCTTGTCCAAGCTCCTCCCCCACAGAATCGTCTCTGTACTGGAAGGCGGGGCTTCATTTGCCATATTGACCGTAACACTTTTCCCCATTCAAAACTATACGAGTGACACGTCTTGTGTATTCTCTAGTCTTTGCTTTAAGGGAAAAGCTCTGCAGCCATCTTTGAAACGCCTCTCGGGCATTATGCTTGGGCATTCTTTTTTCTCCAAACTGTTTGCCAAGCTTACGATTACATTACATTTTGGAATCACCAATAAGATTAAACAACAACTGTCTCATAAGTTTTGTTTCTAAACATTCTAATCAAACAAAATCAGCATTTTTTCAGGTTGCCCTAGCTAATGCGCATGTGCGCACGAAAGGAACGAGATCACGACACCAACCTCATTTATGGCATTGTTACCCATTATCATCCTCTGGATTATGATCGTCACATCACGCTGGCCTTTCTAAAGTAATTCACAACTTTGTCTTCATGGTGAATGTCCTCCAAGAATGACAGAATCTCTTTGTTTATAAGTTTGTGGGTGTTTGAGTAATTGCTGTCATGTGATGTGCGTTTGACATAGGCCTGGGCGATATGGCAAAAATGCAATCTTAATAATTATTTTCATATTGAACGATAAAGATATATATCGATATAAGTTGTTAATGCTTTCAGATTTAAAAGAGTTCCCCAACAATGACTGAAGCCACAAAAACTAGAGGGTCCATTAAATGGCATAACATATTTTCGACCGATTCATTTTCGGTGGCTGAAAATTCAGTACATCTTTAATATCAAAACACATTTAGATTCCTATTGTTGCACATTTCTGCTGTATGATTGGCTTTTGGGTCAATATAGAGTAAAAAAGTCCATAGCTTATCATTGGTATTAATATAAATTTGATCACGATTCAATATAATATTGTTTATTGGCCCAGCCCTAGTTTGACAGGACGGACTGTACTTTTGTGCATTTGTTTCACATAGATTACAAAACCAAAAAACTTTTCAAGTTTTCAAGTGTAGTTGGTTCATTTAAAAGTACAGATTTTAAGATGTATGTGGATATATTTCTTATGTTTGTGAAGCAAGTATTTGCTGAGATTCCAGTGCATTTGTTGACCACATAAATTGTTGTTAAAGCACATGTCTGGTCCGTGCTTCTCCCCCGGACAATCGTCAGTCTACACTAATAAATCTTTGGCTTCTGTACTAGTAGGCGTGGCTTTATTCACCATATTGCCTGTTACACTTTTCCCCATTCAAAACTATACAAGTGACATGTCTTTTGTATTATATAGTCTTTGTCAGAATTTAGTTTTTTTACTCATTTTCAAACCATTTTCAAATAGTTGCATCACACCAAAATATTGTCTCCTCAAAACAACCCATACATCACTGAGTACCTTTACATGGACACCAAAAATCTGATTTTAATGCGATTAATACAATACAATACAATATTTATTTATAAAGCATGTTTAAAAACAACCAAGGTTGACCAAAGTGCTGTACATAGGAGTACTAAAAACAGAGAAGCAGAATAAAAACAAAACATTTAACAAATAAAAGCAATAAAAAGTAATCAAAGAGTATTAAAAGCGAGAGAAAATAGATAGGTCTTTAAAACAGACTTAAACAGAAATGGAGGGGGAAAGTCTAATGTGAATTGGTAGGGGGTTCCAGAGTTTAGGACCAGCAACAGCAAACGCTCGATCACCTCGTTTTTTAAGGCCTGTTCTGGGCATGGTGAGTAAGTTGAGATCATAAGATCTTAATGATCGGGAGGGGGTATACGGACTAAGCAATTCTGTAAGATACTGAGCAAGATTATTGACTGCTTTGTAAACAAATAATAACATTTTAAAATCAATTCTGAATTTAATGGGTAACCAGTGAAGTGCAGCTAAAATCGGAGTTACCGACTCATACTTGCGGGTGCCAGAGTAGTCTAGCAGCCGCATTTTGTACCAGCTGCATACGAGCGAGAGAAGACTGAGAAATACCAAAATAGAGAGAGAGTTACAGTAATCTAGACGTGTTGTTATGAAGGCATGAATCACCGTTTCAAAATTTCTCTGAGATAAAAATGGCTTGACTTTAGACAGTTGTCTGAGGTGGTAAAAGCAGGATTTTATGACAGTACTGATCTGTTTGTCAAATTTTAAGTTTTCATCAACGAGATTTTTTGCACACTGGGTAATATGTGGGGCCAAAGATCCCAAATTAACATCTAACAGAGAATTTTCTTTGTGCCCAAATACGATTACTTCAGTTTTATTTTGGTTTAAATAAAAAAATAGCTTGAGAACCTAAGCTCCTTTAAGCAAGCCAGGAGTGGTTGAGAGCCATTTACATAGATGAAGACAATACTCTTAAGAGTGTACCATGTAAACAGCGATTTTTCAAACTAAACAGAAATCGAATTAAGACATGTGGAGTATGCCGATTTTAGTTGCATTATTGAAGTGCCATACAGACATGTAAACACCCTAATCAAACTATTACCATCGTGTAGGATTTTCGCCGCATTTTGCGACAGGATAGTTCATACACACACAACTGTTTGACACTATTATCTGCACCTACCAAGTCAGTAAAGGACCACAGACACCTGCATTACGAAATGCAGAGTTTTTTTTACTCATACTGCGTGCAATATCAAATTCCATTAAAACATTAAAACCATTAAAACTCTTCCAGCAGTTCATACTCACATCCAATAGCTTGTTTGTCCGGCGGTATGCATGAAATGTTCCCAAATTAAAGTGAAAGTGCCAAACTGCAGTTAAAGTCGACAAATTAAAAAGGAAACACCCGAAATTACATAAAACTCCGGAGGAAATGTGGATAACGGGAACATGAAAGGAACATTCATGAAGCAACTCATGTAAACACCTTAATCATATTATTGTTTTATTCAGATTAAGGCAAATAATTGGAATACTGAAGTCCATGTAAACGTAGTCATTGTAAAGCTTATTCATTCAGCTTTCAGATATAAATAAATCTAAATTTCCCCCAAAAAAGTTTGTTCCAAGGTCACATATAAATCAGCAATGTCCACTTCTTTTGCATTTAGAGATTCCTAAATGTCCTTGGGAGAGAATTTCATCAGGCATATTTGTGTCGCTGGTCTACTTACCTGTTCATTTCTCTTGTTTAACCCCATTTATTGTCTGTCCTCACACTGTAAAAAAATAAATAAAATAAAAAGTTGAGCTTAAAAATTTAAAGCAACCAGCTGCAAAGAAATTTTGAGTTTATTAAACTTCAGTGGTTGAATTTGTGCCAAATGTGTGTTTTAAGTTCACCGAAAAGGCTGGTTTAAGTCAAGTATACTTTATGGAATAATGTGGCACAACTTCAAACACTGAAGCTAAAACTCAAAATTTCTTTGCAGCCGGTTGCTTTAAAATTTTAAGTTAACTCAACTTTAAATTTTTTTAAGATATGGAGAAATAAAAATGTAAAGTCTTCTCAACAGAATATTTTACTTTCATTGAACAAACAGTTCCAAACATGCAGCTGAATAATTTTCATGAGTAAATTCAACTCTGAGCTCAAAAATATGTCCAAATAACTTACAATTTTAAACTGAGTTAACAATTTGTAAGTTGGATCTTTTACAGTGCATGTTTAGATTAAGGATATTCACTGAAAAGTTAAAAACAAAGAATACTGGTTGTTAACTGTGTGTAAAAACTACACAAAGGCTTCATTAAGTCAGCATTACGGCTAACAGCATATGAGGTTAGGTGTTTTATTTGTGATCAAGAGCCACCCTGGTAATTGCATTTGCATTTATTCATGTAGCAGATGTTTTTATCAAAGCTGCCGACAAATCAGGAACATCACAAGCAATTTGTTTTAGATCTAACATTATTCATAGTATTCAAAGTAGAAACAGCTAAAGTTGAGGTAAAATGCAGACAAGGAGAGAAAGGACTTTCTTGTAATAAGAGTCTGTGGAGTGCTTAAGTGCTCGTGGAAGAGGTGTGTCTGAAAGTTGAGATTGTTGCCTGATTACATAAAAAAATGTTGAATTATTAAATAAGATTTATTTCTATTTTTGGTGTTATTTAAAGATCAGAAGCATCAGTAATTTCCAAAATTATACCTAGGAGTAGTCAAAGCCAGAAAATCTCAGAACTCTGCCATCTCTAATTGACTATCTTGAGGATATTAAATGTTGGATGGTAAAACATTTCCTTCAACATAATAATCACAAAACTGATGTGATTCTCTATGCCCACTCAAAAAACAAGAATGTCCTATATTGGGGGTTTTGGAAGTCTTACAACATATGTTAAATCTGAAGTAAAAGGAGCTATTCTCGATTCTGAGATTTGTAAAAACAAATTAGCTCAGTCGTTAAGAATAGTTACTATCAGCTGAGGATCATCTCCAGGCTTAAATCCATACTTTCCTTTCAAGATCTGGAAAAAGTCATACATGCTTTTATCACATCTCACCTAAACTATTGTAATTCCTTATATGTTGGTCTTGCAATTTTCAATGGCACAGTTGCAGCTGGTTCAAAATGCGGCAATTAGACTTTTAAAGAGCCCCTATTTTGCATTATAAATGGTCATATTTTGGTTTCCAACAACAGGCTAATATGCATTCAAGGTCAAAAAACACATGCATTGTATTATAATATGCATTTATTTTTACCTAATTATCCCAACGACTTCCATATGATTTGTTTAGCAATCAATTATTTTGTTCCCAAACCCCTCCTTAAGCCGAAGTCACACTAGAGTTTGAGCTTGCGAAATTCTGTCATATGGCGCTGCGAAAAGGGGTGGGATTAAACAAGATGATTAGGCATTAAAAAAAGCGAGCGATTGCTCCATGTTTTAAATTTCTGTTCAGAGAGGTCATGTTTTGATCCTGGATTGGTCTCACGCAGTCAAGTGATGCGATTTTGCAGGTCAGAGTTTACCAAGCTTGAACTTTGCACCACAGCAACCTGCGAAACTTCGACGCATGACCCTGTGTTTCCGGTCTGACGCATTCACGTGCGTATGAATGTAAGTCTATGGGGAGAAAAGCCCAGTGTGACCGCGGCTTTAGTGCAAAGCTAATCTGTGCTGATTGGTCCGATGACCCAGTCTGTTGTGATTGATCGACTGGATTCAGCGGGAGACAGAGAGAAATACCCACCACGGCTGTGAAGTAGCAGAGACTAGTGAGAGCCCTATGCAGGAATGCAATGCAGTTGAACACCAGCATAATACTCTACTCTTAACCTTAACCCCAAGTAATAACAATGACACACATTCAGCAATAATCCAGACAGTGGCAAAAGTTAAACACTTTTGAAAACTATAAAACTGGCCACAGCAACAAATAGCAGAGGATCCCGAGCACAAAACGCATTTAAATCGGTAAAGGAAGAAGCACGTGTCACGTTTTCAACGTGGTTTTGGACACAATATGTGAATAGCCCCATAAAGATTTAACCTGAGAGATACAGTACAAGCACTGATCTATAATAGATAAGCGAATAGACAAGCCACATGGTACGATTACAACTTATAACACACAATTATATTTTGCAAACTACACAAAACGAGGCAACAATTTTAATTACACGAACATGTTATGATCCGGAGGAAGATAAAACTGGTCCATATGACCTGCAACAGCTACTGACAAAGTCCCAGTCAAAGTCTGACAAAGTCCCATACATAATAGTCTCTGCTGCTCCTTCTTCTAGTAGCAAACGGCTGGCGAGTCCCGCGATTATTGTATCAAAAATCCGAAATATGACAGGAACAAACACAGCACTAGGTTGGCTTTACTGTGGTATTGTTGTGAAAATGAACTTTAACCTTTTATTCCCCGCAGCCGAATCACCATCTGTAAGTGATCGTCATCTTCACGTCATGATCAGTTCTGTGATCCCCCGCACTCTGCTAGTGTCTGAAGTCAAATGCGCATTTACATTTTACCAGACCTGGGACTACATATTTGGTTATGTACCGTATCGGCGTCGACACAATCAAACAAAAGATCTGAACCCAACTCGATTCATTCATTCGACTCTGACTCGACTATTTAATCAATGGTTTTAAACACGGTGCACTTTCAGATTTAAACCTCAGCTGGATGTTTTCATTCACTTAGTGCTGTGTTACACACTGCATGGAAGCTCATTTTCAAAACCCATAATAGGAGCTCTTTAACAGGCACCAAAAACATGCTCATTTGTCACCAGTTTTAGCATCCCTTAGAATTCAGTTCAAGATTTTACTTATTGCTTTTAAAGCACTGAATGGGCAAGCACCTTCTTATATTTCTGAACTTATTAATCTACATTCAACTCATCGGTCTCTTAGTTTGACAAATAAAGTTTTACCACAAATTCCTTAGTCACGACTTAAACTGAAAGGAGATAGAGCCTTTGCAGTCGCTGCTTCACGTTTGTGGAACCAGCTGCGACTGGACATTACAAGTGCTTCTTCTATCTCTATTTTTAAGTCCAGACTTAAGACCCATTTTTATTCTAGTGCCTTCCCAGGCTTTTAATCTTTATTGTGCATTGTTGTTGTAACACTATTATTCTTATTATTACTTCTATTGTTATTTTACTCTGTTTTAAAATGTTTTTTTTTTATTATTTTTTTTTTTTATTAGAATATGAAAAAGGTACACAAATTGGGATCATACAAAAACAGAGAAAATAAAACAAAAACAACAATGAAAAACAAAAACAACAACAATACAGTCAGGTGTGGCAAGGTGCGTGTATATGTGTGTGTGTGCGCGTGTGTGTGCGTGCGTGTGTGTGTGTGTGTGTGTGTGTGTATGTGTGTGTGTGTGCGCGCGCATGTAAAGGTAACATGGTCAGGTCAGAGTACATACATAAGGGACAATAACAGTCAATAAATGAAGCAAGTGTCATAGATATAAATAAACAAATAGAAAGAAACCAGTCAGTGGTAGAGAGTGACAATGCTAGTAATGTATGATAGTAATGATGACAGTAAAGAGAAAGGACAACAGTAATAACTGACAACAACAATAATAATAATCACAAGTACTACACCAACTGCTACTACAGAAAGTTACTAATATCACAACTACTATTGCTGTTGCTACTACAGCCATAACAACAACTACGTCTACTAATACTGATACTACTACAACCTCTACTACAACTGATACTACTACAACAACGTCTCCTACTACTGCTGATACTACTACAGAAATCACTACTACTACAACATCTACATTAACAACATCTACTACTTCTGATACTACTACACAGACTACTACTACTACTACTACTACACCAACACCTTTACTACTTCTGGTACCACTATACCAAAGACATCTATTACTACAAAAAAAACTACTACAACTACTACTTCAACAATCCCAACTACAAATACAATTGTTACTACTACAATGACTACTGCTACTACTACTACCACTTCTACTTCTACTACTACTACTACTACTACTACTACTACAATAATACCAACTACAGCATTTCCTACAGCATTTATAAATGTGCTTTATAAATAAACTTTACTTATTTACTTACTTAAAGAGATAAAAAAAAACTATGTTGTGTCATTTCAAACCTGTATGAGTTTTTTATTCTTGTGTGGATGACATATACAATTGAAGTCAAAGTTATTAACCATCCTGTAAATTTCTTTTTCAAATATTTTCCAAATGATGTTTAATAGAGCAAGGGATTTTCACAGTATTTCCTATAATATTTTTTCTTCTGGAGAAAGTCTTATTTGTTTTATTTTGGCTAGAACGAAACAGTTTTTATTTTTTTTAAGGTCAACCATTTTAAGGGCACTATTATTAGCCCCCTTCAGCATTTTTTTATTGTCTACAGAACATACCATCATTATACAATGACTTTTCTAATTAGCCTAATTTGCCTAATTAACCCAGTTAAGCCTTTAAATGTTACTTTAAGCTGAATACTAGTATCTTGAAAAATATCTAGTGAAATATTCTGTACTGTCATCATGGCAAAGATAAAAGAAATCAGTTATTAGACAATATTTTAATAAAACTATTATGTTTAGAAATGCGTTAAAAAAATCGTATTTCCGTTCAACGGAAATTGGGGGGAATAATATACAGGAGGGCTAATAATTCTGACTCCAACTGTATATTGTAAAATGTCTTATCGTTTTCAGTTCATAAACCAAAAGTCAAGCGGGTGCAGTGTTTTTATCCGGTCTAATGTGATTTCCTGACTTTTATATTTATATTTAGACCACTTTTAGTCATAAGAATGATTATTGCCAGCTACTTTTCTTTAGTGAGATGAATTATATGTTTGTGAGTGTCCATTTTTGCAATATAAAATGCATTTGGCTGATTAATTGCTGCTTTTGACAGTTATAAAAATAGGACCAGCTGCAAAAGCAAAGTGTTTGTGATCGTGGGATTAAAGAACCCAAGATATTCATTTTCTTCTTCTGTTTTTCCTTTCTTCTTCTTCTTCAAAAACGTAACTGTGAATTCAGCTGTTAGTGCTGTTGTCACTTTTGTCATACCACATTCAAAAGAACAAATTCAACATTCAAAAACATTTTGAATGCTCTTTTTAATGTATTTCTATGTAATGTATTTACTTCTTGGAACATGTTCTCTACTTCATATTCTAATGGTTTTTGGCATAACAGAAAAATGTATCATTTTTAACCCATTTAATGTTTATCAGTGCAACATAAGACATACGATTTTGTGGTCCAGGGTCATATTCATATTATTAGCCCTTTTTATTTTTCAAATGTTTTCCAAATTAGGGCTAGGCGATTAATTGAAATCGACATTCTATAATCAATCAAAATTTTCCAGGTCAATATTTTCAATTACTTTCCCTAATTTGTGTGGAGTCACGTGACCCCGCTCTGTTAAGGCTGAATTATACTTATTATATTATGATTTATACTTATTATATTATTATGATATTATACTTCTGCCAAGGTCACGAGTAAAGTCCGGCGCAGCCTTCGCATACCTGCGCACCTCTTAAAAACCTGAACTTACACGTCACAACGACGCATAGCGCAAGCTTTGTGATTGGTCAGTTTGGTAGCGATGATGACGGTGGCCGGCGCAGAGAGCCGGGTTTTAGGCAATGTGTGTTTTATTTCAGTTTTTCAGCGTTGATGTTCAATAAATAATCATAGATAGTAGATAGTGTGTGTTTACTTCAATTATTTAAAGTCAAGTAATGCACCGATCATTCAAAAATCTCTCACCTGTGATATGTGAGCATGTTTACTATGAGGAAAAAATCATAAAATAAATTAATTAATTAATCGTCCATTAACCGTAATTGAGTAAAATGGCTCTATTTTAACGATTTACTCCAAAGTGCATGGTGCAAAAGCATTAAGGGTGTGTCAGAATCCACTTTTGCTATTTTAAGGACGGAAAACTCCGCTTTGGGCTGCGGCACATGGTCTTACAGGGTTGAGCTTATTTTCTTAATGAGTTATAGGTGTGCTTTGAGAATAAACCAATCAGAGTCTCATCTCCCATTCCCTTTAAGAGTCAGTTGCGTCGCGCCATACACTTGCGTCAAGCTTACACTAGCAAACAACATTTGTGTCGCACCTTGCGCAGCATTGGGCCGGGTGTATGATAGGGCCCAAAATGTTCAATTAATCGAGATTTTGATTTTAGGCCAAATTGCCCAGCCCTATGCTAAATAATGTTTAACAGAGCAAGACATTTTTCACAGTATTTCCTAAAACGTTTTTTTCTTTTGACGAAGCTCCTATTTGTTTTATTTAGGCTTAAATAAAAGCTGTTTTGACATTTTTTACAACCATTTTAAGGTCAATATTATTAGCCCCTTTTTTTACGATTGTCTACAGAACAAACCATTGTTAAACAATGACTTGCTTAATTACCCTAACTTGCCTAATTAACCTAGTTAAGCCTTTAAATGTCACTTTAAGCTCAATACTAGTATCTTGAAAAACATCTAGTAAAAGTGGTCATCATGGCATAAATAAATCAGTTATTAAAAATAAGTTATTAAAACTATTATGCTATTATGTTTAGAAGTTTTTTCTATTTTTACTGGGGTGTAACTACAAAAAATACAATTAAATAAAGCAAAAGGATTTTAGGTCATGGTTTGGTGCGTTTTCAGTATCAAATGATGAAAAGTGACACAAAAACAGTACTTTATTTAACAAATTGTAGCTTTGGTCTTAAATAAATTAAATTAAAATTAAGATTTTTCCAAAGGATCTCAGGTGTAAACTGTATAGAGAGCTCTACTGCTTGCACATTACTGTAACATTAAAGGCTATAATTAATAGTGGAATTCAAATATCATATTAAAATTATAATGTTTTTTAGGTATAATAATCAACATTAAAATAATTCAAACATCTAAACATTAAAGTCTAAATGTGACTATGAAATGAAGTATCTACTCATATCCATTAAACTAATTTATACGGTGGCTTTCTAACTTTCTAACTAACATATTCAATAATAAAACAAGTACAAAACTGTTTAAAATTTCCTGAACGCATAGACTGATAATTAATGATAGAAATTCTCTTCTATAGAGTTCTTTTCACTACTCACTATGTTGTTATTTCAGACAAGTTAAGCCACGGATATGCATAAATTGCCTAAGGTAAATCTACTTAACATTGTTTACAAGTTGTTTTATTGACGTCTATCAATTACATAAAGTTAGATGTTCGCTTATGTTTATTTCTGGCCATAACTAGTAGTAAAGAGGAAGTTGGAAGTCTGATGCTTCTGTATAGCTATTCACATTTTATATAGCATCACAGAGCATCAAAAACTATTCAATTATGGGGACATTTCTGGTAAATAGATGAGACTTTGTTTTGTGTCACCCGTAACAAGACTTTGTTCGAAAAGAAGCACACTGCGTAATGTTAAATGTTAAGTGTAATTTTAGTCACATATCAACTGAAACAACACAATGTAACATCTATAAATATCTACTTCAATATCTGTTTGCTAAAATTATATAGTTGAAGTCAGAATTATTAGCCCTCTTGAATTTTTTGCCCCCTGTATATTTCCCCCAATTTATGTTTAACGGAGAGAAGATATTTTTTTCAACACATTTTTAAAAAATGGCTGTGATTTCAACAGCAAAAAAAATGTAAAAATGCTGGAATGCTACAGTAAAAATCCATAACCTGGTTAACAGAATGTTTCCTTAATATTTATGACAAATAACCATAAATTGACTTTCCCAGAATTCCCTGCATGGTACATCTTTTAGTTGTTTTCCCACCAGTTGTGTACATTAGAGATTTATGTTACATCTAATGTTGATAAACAATGTTTATTTCATGACTTTAATTTTATGCGTGTTACCATACTGGTGTTTAGTAGCTGTGTTAATGACACTGAGCACCTTTTTTACACCGATACACTTTTCTGCTTGTGGGAAAAGTTGTTTGTGATGAGCATTGGTTCATGTAACTATGTAACTTTCTCATCAGCATCTGTGTATGGCTGTGTTAACGTGTCTATCTGTGTAACAAAATATGTTTAGATGTTGTTAAGTCCAAAAACAGACATATTACCTCTATAAATTAATGAAATACAGTAGTTTACCATAAAAATTATAAATTACTTTTACGGTTTGTACCATATTTTTAGCGGTTAAATTCTGGCAACCACAGCTGCCGTTTTTTTACCGTAATTTTTACAGATTTATTTTTTACAGTGTAAAAGTTTTAATAACTCATTTCTAATAACAAATTTCTTTTATCTTTGCCATGATGACAGTAAATAATATTTTACAAGATATTTTTCAAGAGACTTGTATTCAGCTTAAAGTGACATTTAAAGTCTTAACTAGGTAAATTAGGCAAGTCAGGGTATTCAGGTAAATCAATGTATAACAGTGGTTTGTTCTGTAGATTATCGAAAAATATATTGCTTAAGGGGGCTAATAATATTAGCCATTAAAATGAAAAAAAAATTAAACAGCTTTTATTCTAGCCAATCTAAAACAAATAAGTCTTTCTCCAGAAGAAAAAATATTATAGAAAATACTGTACAAATTTTATTTGGGAAATATTTAAAAAGAAAAAAAAATCACAGGAGGGTTAATAATTCTGACTTTAACTGTATATATATATATACTTCTGGACAACGTTGGCCAAAACAATACTGCATTTGTATGGTACCAAACTGAAAGAAATCTACTGAGCCTTTTTCATATGAATACATGTTGTAGCGAATTAGCTCAAAGTGAATTAAAGATTAATTCTAAAGAATCGACTCTTTATAACTGGAAAAAACTAATCATCCAGCGATCGTTCAAATGGACAGTTGACTTTAACTACAACTATTGTTACCTATAATAAATGACTAAAATTAAAAATATGCACAGGCATCTTTCTTTATACTAAATGAAACTTTATTGACTAATCAAACAGAAACTAACACCTAACATAATCTGGATTTTGTAAGACCAAACCAAGCGAACCATAAATAATCAATTTAACCCTTCTGTGGTTTCTTTAGGGTTACAATTAATTTACACCAGTTCAGTAGTAATCTAGAGACGTAGCTGGTGGTCAGCTCTTTGTTCTGTGAGGCTTGGAATGTGGTGGAGTCTGTCGTTTCAAGTCTGAGGCAGCAAAAGGACTAGTCGTGTTGACTTCTGGTTGTGCAGCACACTAAACTTAACTTGACTCTCGGCGGAAAATAAAGAAAAAAAGAAAAGTAATAGAGATAGGAACGTTTGTGCCGTTATCCCTAAACTTGTCACAAAAGTTTGGCTGCGACTGTCTGTCAATTGCGTGCAAATACAATCTTAGGGTGCTTTCACACATAGATGTTTGTTTCGGAACCTGTCTCGTTTCCCCCAGTTAGCGCGGTTCATTTGACATATGCGAGTCCAGGAATCACGCTCGCATCCGCGCCACTCGGATCCGTGCCAAATCAATCGGTCCGAGATCGCCTGAATGAGGTGGTCTCTGCTCGATTGAGCGGATCAATTGTAGCGAGAAAACAAAACAATCCAACAAACTAAGGACCCAGGCTATATCACAGTGTATTATGATTGTGTAATATCCATATACGAAGAGGGAATGATGAGCAGGGCGGGAAATGTGCATTTCATGTCTAATACGAAAGTGAAAGCTTGCTGAAATTATAACGAGAGCTGTTTATCAGTTAGAAAGATTGACCGAACTTACCATCTGATAATCTTTCCATATTTTAATCTTATAATGTGTTGTATTAGGCCTGTTTTGTTCATTTCTGCACTGACAGCTCGAAAGAAAGATCAACATTGATCTGCTTTATGATCTGATGCATGATCTGATGATAGGTTCATCTGTTATTTCTCTCTATAATTTGAGCCTATAATGCATAATTCTAGCCAACGTTTCTTTAATAGATTGATTAATTCAATAGATTTTTACAAAACTTGAC
>CAIGQZ010000461.1:3677060-3709337 GCA_903798205.1 Danio tinwini
TAATAATAATAATAATAATAATAATAATAATAATAATAATAATAATAATAATAATTGTAAGACATAATCCCAAAAAGCAATTGACTGTGTAAAGCCACATAAAACAATACAAAAATACGATGTATATGTTGAGTTCAGTGGCTAATCAGCCAGAATCAACTGAGGTGAAGTTACGGGGACCAGCGAGACCTAGCTGTCACTCAAGTGGCCACGCCCTTAATTATGCAGATTTAATATAACTTAATAAAAATGAAACGGATGAGTTCACCCCCCTCACAGTTGTCATGAAGTGTAATATTAGCTATATACACCAAAATCGTTTTTTTATACCAGGCTGTAAACACCTTTTTAACATTAGGGTTAATAGAAATGTATTACATGGATTACATTTTCAGTTACTTCTGTATTAGCTTCACAAGAGAGAGCGCGATGTTGCCACTAGCTGTAAACGTATCCCTTAATTCTGATTGGCTGATTGGAATGTTGTTCCAAGATCAACATACAGTAGATGTTAATCCAGGAACATGTCCTACTTGATGAAATCAGGTTGGCGGCTGTTGAGTGTGTATGTATTAGTGTTACAGTTGGTCTGTAACTTTATTTTAATTCTAACAATTACTAAAAACGTCAATTATCAAATCCTAAAGACTTAATTCTATTCTTCTAAAATGAGCTTTTTTTCAGTTTCTTATGTCTGGGTTCAGTAATTTCACTTTTATAGTGGGCCAATGATTTGTTGCATTTCCTTAGTTTGGAAAAAATAAGACTTGAATTAAATGACTTAAGTGACACCTGATATGGATGTAAATGCCCTCAAATTAAAGCTGACAGTCTGGAGTTTAAGCACATCTTGTTCCTTTTTTAATTTTAAATCCGAGGTGTATAAAGCCAAAAATGTAAGAATTGTGTCGATGACCCAATATTTATGGACTTACTGTATGTTCCATTTTCATTTAATTTTAGTAAAAAAAGATTTTGTGTTTGACATTTTTATAGATTTAACACTCTTTAGTTGTTTTAATACATGTACATAAGTTAAACTTATTTGCTTGGCAACTATGTGAAATAAAATGCATTTTTGTGTTACAGGCTCTTATGTCTGGGTTCAGTCATTTCACTTTTATGGCAAAGAATAGGTTACTTTAAGAATATGTTAACTTTTTTCTCAAACACATAGCTGGTAAATCCAGCACGTCTAGAAAAAGTGAGAATTTCCATTATTGTACATATAATGTTGCAGTTATTATTTAGTTAAAAACTGTAATAATAAAAATAAGAATTTAATAAAACATACAAGTTAGTTCTACATCTTTATTCATAACATAATGAACATAGATTCATGGCTTGTAAAAAAAAATATGGTCAGCTAAATTTTTTTAAGCCATTGTCAAGTATTAATATACTCTTTATATTTTAGGAGACAGAGGCACGGCCTCACACTTTACGACGAACATCAACTCTCGGTCTGACCTCTATCCCAGATGACTGGAGTAAGTGTGCCGAAGTCTTAAAGATACGTAGCCAGATATTATACGCTCACCCTCATCTCCATGGTTACCTTCTTGTCTGTTTCCCACAGCTGCTGATGACCCAGATGAGGAAAAGCCTATTTTCGCCAGCATGCCTTGGCTAAAGAGAAGGAGGAAAAGAGCTGTAAGAAAATGACCTGCGGAAAAAAACCCAACTGTGTTTCTGATAAAATTTTACAAGTTCTATACTTTATACTTCAACATTATGCTTTTATTTTAATACATTCTTTTCCTAGATGCCTCGTAACATTTTTGAGGAAATGAAGTATCTGGAAATAATGATTGTTGCTGATCACAATACGGTGGGTTTATCTCATACTCATTACATACATACTGTATAAAGTATGCTCTCAGGGCAAATGATCTTAAAGGGATAGTTCACCTAAAAATGAAACTTATGTCATTGTTTACTCATCCTCTGCTTGTTCAAAACATGTTTGAGTTTCTTCTGTTAAACACAAAATAAGATATTCTGAAGAATGTTGGGAAAAAAACAGCCATTGACTCACATAGTATTTTGGCTAGAGTTTGGTAGAGTAATAGAGTATGGCTGCTGGTTTCCAACATTCTTTAGAATGTCTTGTTTTGTGTTCAACAGAAAAAAGAAATCCATAAAAGTGTAGAATATTAGATTAAATGCTTAATCTAAATGCTTAATTTTTTTTTAAATGCTTATAGAAAAATAAAGTTTCACACAAAAATAGCAATAAAACAATAAGACATTGATTTCACAAAAATAAATAAATCAAGTTTAATAGACATAAGGAGGACAAAGGGAACGGGACTGTGCAAAACAAAAGAACAGAATAAAACAAAAATCAACTAACTAACCCATTTAACTCTTCCCCTAGAACTACAAAATAAAGCAAAAAGTAAACATTCAACGTCCGAGACGTCGTATCTTACCTACTCTCTTCTTCCAAAGCAAAACTTACAAGTGTGGCACAAATCCGTAACCTATTGTGTATGACTGAAAGTATGCTGCGTGTGCACCATGTGTATCACGTGACAGAGCTTACCTATTCCCTCTCTAGAATAATGCCAAAGACTATAGAATACACAAGACATGTCACTTGTATCTTTTTAAATTGGGAAAAGTGTAATGGTCAATATGGTGAATAAAGCCCCGCCTACTAGTACAGGAGCCAGTCAACGATCGCTATATGGCGAATAAAGCTCGCCTTCTAGTACAGGAGCCAATCATCGATCGCTATAGACTGACGATATTCCGGGGTAGGAGCTCGGACCAGACGTGAGCTTCTGCAGATTTTGTGTGATTTGGATGTTTAGAAATGAAATTAAAGAGACAGTTGTCGTTTAATAGTATCGGTGATTCCTAATATGAAATGTAATGGTAAGTTTGGCAAGCAGTTTTGGAAAATTTGATGTTTCCCCATTCAGACAGAATGCCCAAGCATACTGCTCAAGAGGTGTTTCAAAGATGGCCGCCGAGTGAAATGACTTGCCTTAAAGGGACTTTGATAATACACAAATATGTTCACACTCCAGTTCTCAAAGGAGTTTGAAACAAAAACATTTCAATATTACATGGCGAACAAAGCACACCAACAAAAGTTAAACAAACAATGGTAGATCAAGGCAAAAGGGGAAGAAACACCCACATAAAACAAATACCAAACACAGCTCAAGTTTACATGAAATGCCAGCTATCCCGAACTGATGCGGCGTTTTCCTTATATAGTGTCCCACTGGCCTGCAGCGCAACGATTGGGGCTCTTCTCAATTGCGTGTCCCGAATGATTGAAATCCAACACAGCCAATCCACGTATCCTATGAACGCAAAACAAAACCAGCAAAACTGAAACAACAGTGCCCAAACTGTATAACGACATATGTAACAGGAACACATGACTGGAATAGATACCTTACAACATTAAAAGATATAAAAAGTCAACATGATTTCTCTGAAAACCTTTATTATATTATCTATAAATATAAATATATATATTCGTTTTTTTCCCAGTGATGGGTTGCAGCTGGAAGGGCATCTGCTGCGTAAAACATATGCTGGATAAGTTGGCAGTTCATTCCGTTGTGGTGACTCCAGATTAATAAAGGGACTAAGCTGAAAAAGTAAAATATATTAGTTTTGATTTTTGCATTAATCTTAGCCACCTTGACTAAATCTGGCAAACTTTACAGTGCATCTGAAAAGTATTTATAGCGCTTCACTTTTTCCACATTTTTTATGTTACAGCCTTATTCCAAAATGTATTAAATTAATTTATTTCCTCAAAATTCCACACACAATACCCCATAATGTGATTTTTTTATTGTTGCAAATTTATAAAAAAATTTAAACCTGAAAAATCACATAAGTATTCACAGCCTTTGCTAAATACTTTTACTGTTGATGCACCTTTGGCAGCAATTACAGCCTCAAGTCTTTTTGAATATGATGCCACAAGCTTGGCACATTTTTGCCCATACCTCTTTGCAGTACCTCTAAAGCTCTATCAGGTTGAATGGGAAGCGACTGAGTACAGCCATTTTCAGATCTCTTCAGAGATGTTTAATAGGATTTAGGTCTGAGCTCTGGCTGGGCCACTCAAGGACATTCACAGAGTTGTTGTAAACCCACTCCATTGATATTTTGGCGGTGTGCTTTGGGTCATTGTCCTGCTGGAAGATGAACAGTTGCCCCAGTCTGAGGTCAAGAGCACTCTGAAGCAGGTTTTCATTCAGGATGTCTCTGTACATTGCTGCATTCATCTTACCTTATATCCTGACTAGTCTTCAAGTTCCTGCTGCTGAAAAACATCCCCACAGCATAAGGCTGCCACCACCATGCTTCACTGTAGGGATGCTATTAGCCTGGTGATGAGCGGTGCCTGGTTTTCTCCAAACGTAACCCCTGGCATTCACTCAAAAGAGTTAAATTTTAGTCTCATCAGACCAGAGAAGTTTGTTTCTTATAGTCTGAGAGTCCTTTAAATGCTTTTTGGCAAATTCCAGTCGGGAAGTGGCTTCTGTCTGGCCACTCTACCATACAGGCCTGATTGGTGGATTGCTGCACAGATGGTTGTCCTTCTGAAAGGTTTTCCAATCTCTACAGAAGAACGCTAGAGCTCAGACAAAGTGACCATCGGGTTATTGATCACCTCCCTGACTAAGGTCCTTCTCCCCCTATAACTTAGCTTAGATGGCCGGCCAGCTCTGGGAAGAGTCCTGGTGGTTTCAAACATCTTCCACTTACAGATGATGGAGGCCACTGTGCTCATTGGTACTTTCAGAGCAGCAGAAATTTTTCTGTAACCTTCCCCAGCCTTGTGCCTCAAGACAATCCTGTCTCAGGTCTACAGACAATTCCTTTGTCTTCATGCTTGGTTTGTGCTTTGACATGCACTGTCAACCCTGGAACTTTATATAGACAGGTGTATGCCTTTTCAAATCATGTTCAATCAACTGAATTTACCACAGGTGAACTCCAATTAAGCTGCTGAAACATCTCAAGAATGATCAGTAGAAACAGAATGTACCTGAGCTCAATTTAGAGCTTCACGGCGAAGGCTGTGAATACTTATGTACATGTGATTTTTCAGTTTTTTTCTTTTTAATAAATTTGCAACAATTAAAAAAAATCACATTGTCATTATGGGGTATTGTGTGTAGAATTTTAAGGAAATAATTTAATTCATTTTGAAATAAGGCTGTAACATAAAAAAGTGGAAAAGGTGAAGTGCTATGAATACTTTCAGGATGCACTGGATATATAATTTGATTTTCATATATAATTAATGTGTGTTGTCTCTGATTAAATAAATAAATTATTTACATAAAAAAGATATATAGTTGTTTTGGTGGCCATTTCTGTAGAATTATCCACTAGAAGTCACTGAATAACAAACATACTCCATATTTTATGCATACTTCAGAACACTTTGAAACTGATTTGCTTGTTTTTTTTACAGTTTAAAAGGCATAGAAGTAAGAAGCATACCCGGAACACAGCCAAATCAATGGTCAACCTCGTGGACGCTGTAGGTTTGCATATTCACTGCTACAGAACGTTTCACTAATGTTCACCCATCTTGCATGTACCATAAGCTAAAATTTAATGATTCCCTTCAGATTTTTAAGGAGCAGCTGAATACGCGTGTGGTTTTGGTTGCGGTGGAGATTTGGACGGACAAGGACCGGATTCCTCTGAGTGTGAAACCTCTGGAAATTTTAAAAGATTTTTCAAAGTATCGACAGCAGAACATCAACATCAATGCTGACGCTGTGCATCTTTTCACGTGAGTTGTGCTTTTTGAATGCTTTAAAATGGTTTTCTGATTGATTCCTGATTCTGACCAAAAAAGATTCAGTTTAGTCAATGAGGAAAACTGAGAATCTGTGAAAATAAAGGTTGTGAAAAAGTTATTCTTAAAGGGGCTGTATGTGGAAACCTTTATTATTAGCAACACCAATGCAATAAAATCTTTTGCCATAATGCAAAACTCCCTGAAACATTGAATCCTATATTGCCCAACATGGTAAATTTGATCTCAGCCTTAGACACAATGGCCAATGCCCTATTATACACCCAACTTAAAAAGGCGCAAGACGTAAATGGTACGTTTTTGTTGCTACTTTCAGACCGCTGCAACTGTCATTTTCAAGTTTTGCGCCACATTGTTTAAATAGTGGTGCAAATTAAATACATTTGGACTCATTGACGTGTTGGTCTGAATAGGAGGTGTGTTAAAGGTGCAGTATGTAAGTTTGACATTCAGTGGTTGAACTAGGTATTGCACTCCTGGATCAAAACAAACACAAGCGCGGGTTGCCAATTTGTGTACAGGAGCGAGTGATTTAAACTGTGTTCTAAATAAAAGCACTGACACATGATAGAGGGAATATTTTCCATATTAAAAGGAGTTTTTGTTTTAACCAACACCTCGAACTGATATATTAGAAACGGCTTGTATTTCTCACAGCTGAACATGTGAAACTTATGACAGTGATCACCTCAGGTAAACCTTGTGTGCTTTATTCAGTGCTAAATGCTAACAATGTGAGTTTGAATGCCATTTTACATGACATTTATTGCCATATACTGAAAGCAGCAGCAGATAGTTCACCACAGATGGTGAAAATAAAATAAACCATTTGAAATTAAACTTTAGAACTAAACACATATGAGTGATTCAACATCTACATTTAATAATGTTAAAGAGGGTTAACATATTAAATAGATTATAAACATTACCATTTTGTGAGTGAGTGCATATTCTGTCTTTCTGAATGGCTGTATTTAAATTTCTGTCGTGTTTCATCTGGTGCAAACAGCCAAATTGCTAATCACTGCGTATCTCGTCACAAAGCGTGTTGTTAAGGTTTGCTTAAAATCAGCCCATATAAATAGTTAGCAACTAATTACCTTTAAAAAAATGTAGTAAATTTTTTTTCAGTGTAGCATATATTATTATATTTTATTTTAATACATTAATATGTGTACAATGGCAATATGTATATTGTTAATAATACCATATGTAAATTTTTCTCTATTTAATGTCAGTTTTTCTATTTTGTCCATTTAATCTCACAATTAATCTTTTAAAATGTCAAGCTTACAAACATACTGCGACAGGGTTAAATGTAATATTGCGCATCAGCTCTTTTGTTTAGTAATAATACATAGAATAGCATTAGATTAAGGGTGCTTTCACACCTGTGAATCGATTCATTTGTTCCGAAACAAGGAATAAAATTGTTACATTGTTGCTCTTTGTTCTTGTTCTCGCTTTCACACAGCAAAGTTTCGAAATGGACAAAAATAGCTAAAACAAGTTACGTGTGAGTAAACACTCCTCACACTGGTCAGAGTTTCACGGTTTATTGTGCAGAGTCCCGCTCAGCTGTCGAGGGGGTGGTTTGGTGGTGTTTGACAGGGTGGTGTTTGACCACCTCATTTAGGCGGGCGGATCCGAGCGTGATTGCCCTGTTCACATATGCCAAACGAACCGCACTAACTGGGCAAACGCGCCAGGTTCCGGAACAAAAGTCTAGGTGTGAAAGCACCCTAAATACCATTGTTTGGAAATGTGGTTATAGGAAAAACAAAGAGCTCTTTGTGCTTGCAGGAATATGACGTTTCATTATGGTCGCAGCAGTGTGGGGTATATTGGCGGAGTGTGTTCAAAAGCAAGAGGGATTGGTGTTAATGAGGTGCGTATTGCCATACCAAGCATTCTGGGTAGAAAAGCTGAGCAGTTTATTATTAAAACTTGACCTTACAACCACTCCAAACGACAAATAAACTGGCATCCTCTCTTTCAGTTTAGCAACACATGGACGATGGCTGGATTTTTTTCTCAGAGCCTAGCACAAAATCTGGGCATCCAATGGGATCCTTCTCTCAGGAGGAGTAAGTCTGATTGTCCTAACAAACATTGCATTTCTCATTTGTTAACTATAATGGTTTAGCATTTAAAGTCAACTGACAGACCATTTGCTATAACCTTTGTGTTTTCTCAGAGGAGTGTGGCTGCATGGATTCTTGGTTGGGATGTATTATGGAAGACACTGGGTATCGTTAAACAAACGCATTATTCTGTAGCCTCTCCTGAGCACCTGCCAGGCATTTCAGCTCCTATTTTGCAGTCATATTTTTTTTTTGCAATTTGCGTAGGTTTATTTCTCCCTGCTCTCCTCCACAGAATACAACACCCACGCAAGTTTTCCAAATGCAGCATCACCGACTATAGGAACTTCCTTCTCAGAGGTGGTGCTTCATGTTTGTTTAACAAACCCAATAAGGTAGGTTTGAAGAACAGTGTCGACATTATTGTGTATTTACATGATGTATGAGTACTGTTCCTGGCAGAGGCTTTTAGCCCACCAAACCCTGGTCTAAACTGTACTGTAAATATTACAAACATTTTCTTTCAATAACAAATTCAGTGAAGATATTAAGGTTAGATAGATCACTCAAAAATGAAAAATCTTTCATCATTTACTCATCATTCTGTTGAACACAAAGGCAGATACACTGACAAATGTTTAAAGGGAAAACTTGACTTCCATAGCATTTTTTATGCCTTCTATGGATATTAAAGGGCACCTAGGTTACCACTTTTTCCAGATTTAATATAAGTCTTTTGTGTCTCCAGAATGTGTCTGTAAAGTTTCAGCTCAAAACACCCATCAAATTTTTTATTATACCTTTTAAAAGTTACTAATTTATAGCTTTGAGCACCAGGTAGCAGTTTTTGTGTACTGCGCCTTTAAGGTTAGTCCTTCACACCCACCGTTTCCATGTGCCTGTCAGCGTGCCTCAGTCTCCTCCCTCGGCTGCGTCATACACAAAGGAAGCAGATCTCACGTAACGTTTGTGGAAAAAAATACTACAGTAAGACTTTTACTAATGAGTATTTGATGCATGTGTTGTGGAGTTGCAACGACGAGTCACACACAATGTCGTTACAAAGTTCACGCACACACACAGATACACACACACACAGCGTAGACACGCACACACACAGCACAGACACGCACACACACAGACAGCACGCTCGTTTAGCTTTGCACTGTTTTTGCACGCAAATGTGACAGGATACAAGTTAATATCCACTGCTGTATGGATATCTGTTATGTTAATGTACAAAATAAACCTGATTTAACGTCCACAAACGGGGTTTGAAGCGTCTTCTTTTATAATTGTTCTGACACGGCTGTGCTGATGAAGTAAAGCTGAAGTAAATCACTGTAATTCATTACACACATGCACTGTTTTAAAACATTTTAAACTTGTAAAGCTCACTCTTGATCACATTTGATGATGATTGATGATCCTAGCAAACTGAACAGACATTTTATTAACGGTTGATTTGCACACGTCCTGTCTTGTGGATTTGATTATACATGTTACTACAGAGACATGTTAATACGCAGCTGTCAATCAATTCGGTGGGCGGGGGGACCGCACTCCTACGCCAAGTTGCAGTCGGTCTCAAAACCGCTCCAATTAGTACACCGTTATTATGTTGTTAAATTAAAAAAAAGGACTGTGTGTGTTTAAATCACCCCAATATGACGGTCTATACACTATATTTACACATATGTCTTTCCAAACAGCTTGAAAAGTAGATTTTTCACCATAGGTGCCCTTTAACGGCTGTTTTTTTCCCAACAATCATCCTTCAGAGTATCTTGTTTTGTGTTCAACAGAAAAAAATAATTGCATAAGCGTTTAAAACCGCTTGAGTGTAAGGACATTTTTGATTAAACTATTTTAAAAAATTGTATTCAATTATTTAAGAAATAAATATTTATGCTTAGGGTTAAGGGTATGTATATGTAACTATCAAATGTTGAAAATTAATAATAATTGATATAATATATATATATATGGGTGTCGCAGAGGCGCAGTAGGTAGTGCTGTCGCTTCACAGCAAGAACGTCGCTGGGTCGCAGGTTCGAACCTCGGCTGGGCTGGGTCAGTTGGCGTTTCTGTGTGGAGTTTGCATGTTCTCCCTGCGTTCGCGTGGGTTTCCTCCGGGTGCTCCAATTTCCCCCACAGTCCAAAGACATGCGGTACAGGTGAATTGGGTAGGCTAAATTGTCCGTAGTGTATGAGTGTGAATGAGTGTGTGTATGTTTCCCAGAGATGGGTTGCGGCTGGAAGGGCATCCGCTGCGTAAAATTGTGCTGGATAAGTTGGCGGTTCATTCTGCTGTGTCGACTCCAGATTAATAAAGGGACTAAGCCGACAAGAAAATGAATGAATGAATATATATATATATATATATAAAACAATTGTGGGAAGTGTGCATTGGCACGAGGCCACAAGCTGAGTGCCTTATTGTCCCACCAGTGATGATATACAGCCATATCACACTGCTATGAGTGTAATATTGCGTTTATACAACAGTTTAACGGCATAATCGTGCATATAAAAAATATTACACATCTGTAACTGACAGCAGAACAGCAGAAACCGTTGCTACTTCACAAACGTCACTTTAGAGCAAGTGTTTGATTCTCTAGCATAATGTCTAAAATGATGACAACAAAGGTGATTTTACTCACAATAAAAGATTATAAGGCTGAACGACGTGTAATGCCATCAGTCTAGAGATTTCCCAGTATTTCTTTGTTGAAATCGGGAGATCACAATAATGAATCCCGTAAAAGCCAAAGCAACGCAAAAACTACCAGATTGCTGTTGTGTTTGCGATAAGGAAAAACGCTAAACACATGCGGGTATTTCTTCTTTCTTTCTTTTTACTGAACTAGTCTGCAGTAACGAAAACAGGAGAATCATTAGAAACAAACAGATGGCCAACCAAAAAGTAACTTGGGGATTATACAAAGAGTGGCCAACACAAAATACATACATTCCTGATATGTGAGTCCCATCTCACGCTCAATACACTAATGTTACAATTTTATGGTATAAATACAGCACTGCAACATACAAAGGAGAGAGATCTACTCAGAAAGTCACTTACCAGTTTAATAATGATTTGATCAGCTGTAGTTAGAAATTATGAGTTGTTCTCCTCTAAGGGCTTATTATGGAGTCTCTGTCGCCATCTTGGGGATGGACGTCAATTTCCTTTTCTCTGCACAATGACAGGCTAATGGCCACTGACACGCTGAATCAACCCCTATCCTTATAAATAAACTGCATCTATGCAATCTAAACAACTATATTCTCAACAAAAAAAGCCTCAAAAGTACATTATGTTGTCCAACAGCAGCAATATTTGTCAAACTGTAGTGAGTTTATTGATCTGCTGTCACTCTATGTGGGCAGAGTAATATACAAGAGTGATGAGACTGTGAGTTTTGATAATGCAGAACATTGCACGGCTATCAGCCAATTAGATTCGATAACCAGACAGAACTGTTGAGTATATATATATAATGTGCTTCACAAAACCTAAAAACCACAAATAACAAGAGTAAGTCATAGACAAAATCAAAAAAAAAATACAAAGCATAAAAAACAATAACTTTTACCTGTTTGAAAGCCAGTAAAATATGAAAACAACACAGTTCATGTGTTAAAAGCTTTGTCAAACAGGAAAGTTTTTAACTAATAATCTCACTTTTCATTCTGTATTTGTCAGAATAAAAGAAAATGAATAGGTTTTTAACACTTCTTCAGTAAAGCATACAGTAAAGTTCTTTTTTAATACTCATTCTAAGACATTTTGAAGACACAAAGCAGGACATCACTTCAGCTCTAAGCATTTATCTCTTAAAATCTTGCTTTCTTGGTGTACACATCTTTTTAATAATGTATGTTTCAGTTTTGCGCTATTTTTGGGATCCCACACTCCTACGCATCTATTTTTGGATCCACCTGCCGTTCACTGTTACTTCTGTTCGTGTACCCACGAAACACGGGTCTCCAACTGAAAGAGCTTGAAGCTGTTTAGATGTCACTAACATCAAATGTCATTCGTTCATCCATCAACAGCATCTAATTTTGACTGATATCAAACGAAAAATCCAAAATCAAGCACTTCTTGTCAATATACAGTTGAAGTTAAAAGTATTAGCCTGTCTTTTTTTTTTTCTTCTTCTTCATATATTTCCCAAATTTATATATTTCATATATTTTGCACAATTTAAAACCATTTTAAGGTCAATATTAATAGCCCTCTTAAGCTATATATTTTTTCAATTGTCTACTGAACAAACCATTATTATACACTCACTGGCCACTTTATTAGGTACACCTGTCCAACTGTTTGTAAAGCGAATTTCCAATCAGCCAATCACATGGCAGCAACTTAATGCATTTAGACATGTAGACATGGTCAAGATGATCTGCTGCAGTTCAAACCGAGCATCAGAATGGGAAAGAAAGGGGATTTAAGTGATTTTGAATGTTGCATGGTTGTTGGTGCCACACGGGCTGGTCTGAGTGTTTCAGAAACTGCTAATCTACTGGTATTTTCACGCATAACCATCTCAAGGGTCCACAGACGAGAAAATATTCAGTGAGCGGCAGTTCTGTGTGCGCAAATGCCTTGTTGATGTCAGAGGTCAGAGGATGGCCTGACTGGTTCGAGCTGATAGAAAGGCAACAGTAACTCAAGTAACCACTTGTTACAACCGAGGTAAGCAGAGGAGCATCTCAACACATCAAACCTTGAGGCGGACAGGGTACAGCAGCAGAAGACCACACCGGGTGCTACTCATGTCCACATAAAATTGGAAACAGGCTACAATTTGCACAGCCTCACCAAAATTGAACAATATAAGTTTGGAAAAGCGTTGCCTGGTCTGATGAGTCTCGATTTCTGCTGCGACATTTGGATGGTAGGGTCAGAATTTGGCATCAACAACATGAAAGCATGGATCCAACCTGCCTTGTATCAACGGTTCACTATGGTGGTGGAAGTGTAATGGTGTGGGGGATATTTTCTTGACACACTTTGGGCCAATAATACCAATTGAGCATCCTGTTAACACCACAGCCTACCTGAGTATTGTTGCTGACCATGTCTATCCCTTTATACCACAGTGTACCCATCTTCTGTTGGCTATTTCCAGCAGGATAATGTGCCATGTCATAAAGAGCAAATCATCTCAGATTGGTTTCTTGAACATGACAATGAGTTCACTGTACTAAAATGCCCTCCACAGTCACCAGGTCTCAATCCAATAGAGCCCCTTTGGGATGTGGTGCAACGGGAGATTCGCATCATGGATGTGCAGCTGACAAATTTGCAGCAACTGTGTGATGCTATCATGTCAATATGGACCAAAATCTCTGAGGAATATTTCCAGTACCTTGTTAAATCTATGCCACGAAGGATCAAGGCAGTTCCGAAGAGAAAAGTGGTGCAACCCGGTACTAGTAAGGTGTACCTAATAAAGTGGCCGGTGAGTGTACAATGAATTGCCTAATTACACTAACCTGCCTAATTAACCTAGTTCAACCTTTAAATTGCACTAAGCTGAATAGTTGTGTCTTGAAAAGTATCTAAAACATGTACTGTCATCATGGCAAAGATAAAAGAAATCAGTTATTAGAAATTAATTATTAAAACTATTATGTTTAGAAGTATGTAGAAAGAAGTCTTCTGTCAGTTAAACAGAAATTGGGGAAAATAACTCTAATAACTCAGGAGGGCTAATAATTCAGACTGTACACTAAAAATGATGTGGGAATCAACTTGTGTTTTTGTGCTGGCAGCTTTTTGAGGCTACAGAATGTGGCAATGGTTACGTTGAAGTGGGAGAAGAGTGCGACTGTGGGACCCGAATGGTGAGAGCTTCTATTCTTACTTAGGAAATCCTTCCACACTTAAAAAAACAAGCATCGATGTGATTTTTTATCTTTCTGGATGTGCAGGAGTGCTATAAAGACTGCTGTAAAAAGTGCTCTTTGTCTAACGGAGCTCATTGCAGTGACGGGCCCTGCTGCAATGGCACGTGTTTGGTAAGACGCCTCACTTTTGACTTAACCAACTGCTGAGTCTCTTGTTATGCGCTGATCAGTTGTTTCTCGTTGTTTCTCCACTTTTCTCAGTTCTACCCGCGGGGATACAGCTGTCGATTTGCTGTAAACGATTGTGACATATCAGAGACGTGTTCAGGAGATTCGGGACAGGTCTTGTTCTTTTTCATTTTAAATTCTCTTAATTATATGTCACTCATTTAAATATGATGTTGCATTTAAATGTGATATTATTATTAAAACTATTTATTTAAAAAAGGGAAATGTCATAGCATTAAATTAGCAGGGTTTCCATCCTAACGCGATGTGAATCTTCTCAAATTTCACAATAAAGAGCAAATCCCAAATGTGAATTAGATGCTTTTCAATCATGTTAGAGGGGCTGACTGACTATTCAATTCAATTCATCTTTATTTCTATAGCGTTTTTACAATATAGATTGTGTCAAAGCAGCTTAACATAGAAGTTCTAGTAGATTGAAACTGTCAGTCCTGTTTTCACAGTTGAAGTTCATTTCGGTTTAGTTCAGTTCAGTGTGGTTTAAATTTCAGTGCTGAAAGTTCAAACACTGAAGAGCAATCCATACTGTAGTATTGGTAAACCTAGGAATGGGTACATTACTTCAATAAATGATTAGATACTATTATTAGTTAATTAGTTAGTTAATTAGTTAACTTAGTAAATTAGTTCATTATTAAAAATTGTATTATTCTAAATTAGTCAACATATTAGTTAATAAGTTAATAATTACATCATTATTACAGTACATTACTTTGTCTGAAAAGTAACTTAATTATAATGTAATTACTTGACTTCATACTAATTACAATTTTTTATGTAATTTTAATTCTTTGCGCTCTATTTTAACAATCTAGGCGCAAAGTCTAAAGCCCATGGAGCAAAAGTTGAATCCACTTTTGCTATTTTAATAACAAAAAAATACGCTCTGCGTCCAGGGGCATGGTCTAACAGGGTTGTGCTTATTCTCTTAATGAGTTATGGGTGTGTTTTGAGAATAAGCAATAAGAGATTCATCTCCCATTCTCTTTGAGAGTCAGTTGCGTCGCGCATTTGGTGCATTTGTTATTTACATGGCAGACTTTGTAAGTGGAAAAACTGAACACTTCACTAGCGAGAAAATAGTTAATCCGACCATCTGCAGCGCGAGGATAAAGAATGAGCCTTTTCCATTCAGCCTCTTTACTTTTACTTTACTTTACTTTTACTCTTTACTTTACTTTTGTGCAGTAAGGAAACTGTGCTGTACGCACTCCACTGAAGAAATCCATTAGCCTACATATTTAATTTCATATTTCGTTTGTTAAGAGCAAAGACTTGTTTCAAAGTTTCTAAATTCAGTTCTAATTTCCAGCAAACGAATAAATGAACAATAATAATGAAGTGTGCTCAAAAAACAAAAGCCCCCCAACATGAAGAAGACATGGAGGTAGTGGTTTTTATATTTATGTAGAAAATAATAATTTTTGTAACATTTTAATTCTTAAATTTTTTTAAAGATATTTGTGTATTACTGTACATCCTGTGTGTATTAAGCAATGTGTAAGCATAGGCGCATAACTATTTTAGATCAGCTTTAGTTGGTCAGTAGTCAGTTCCTCAAAATAGCAACGCACCAACAATGCACCTTAACACACCTCCTGTTTAGACCGGCACACCCATGAGTCCACAAAGTGCAGCAAATTAATTTTCTATTGAAACAATGTGGCGCAAAACGTAAAAAATTAGGCTTACGCTGGTTTGAAAATAGCAACAAATCAGGCTATACACATCTTGCGACTTATTGCACCGAGTGTATGATACGGCTCTTTGAATTTGAGTCAAACAGGAACTTTCGTTGTTATAAAAAACACCTAAAACATTTTTTAAAGGGATTAAAATAATGACATACATAGCCTACCATATATTGACAAATTTCTTAATTCGTTGTTTTTTAGGTATGTGAAATTGTTGAACAAATCTAATATTCTTAGTTATGAAAAATATATGAAAAACAATACATATTTTCATAAACAAATTTCTCACTTAAGTTTTCTTAAGCATGTGCAATCATTGTGATGAATTTAGTCTTCTTTAGCTGAAAGAAGAATTATTTGGCAAAATATGTTTGTATGACAATTATTCATTACTTTATTTATTACTCTGACATTGCTCTTAGGGCTGCACAATATATATTGTTTTAGCATCGATATCGCAATGTAGGTATCTGCAATATTTGCAGGATTTGCAACGTTATGTTGGGATTAATAAACTTGACCAAATCTAATAGGTTATAATAGTGTGAAATACATTTTAATGTATTTTTAAGCCCTGTAACTAAGATTTTAAGCAAATTTAAACCATTTAGGCACAAATAATTTTAAAGTTTGTCACTTTAACACAAATGTATTGTTTATTTATACAATGAAGACTATACAGTGTTAATTTACATTTGATTATTGTGTTTCTGAACCTCAATGCTGTTAGACTCCACCGAAAACTATGAAGCGCTGGTGATTTTGTTTTTATCTTTGTTCTATCGTTTTTATCTGTGCTTTATTTTATTTGGCATATTTTTGTATTATTTTGTTTTTTGCAGATGCACTCCCCCTAAAAGTATTAATACTTACCAAATAAAGTTACTCAAGTCATCTGGTGAAATTATATACAAATGGCAATATATATAGCAGAAAAACTATTTATCAAATTATCGCAATGTCAGTTTTTTCCAATATCGTGCAGCCCTAATTAATATAGAACTGTTATTTACAGTTTATATCTTATTTACAGTATTTAGAACAGGTACTTTATAAGTAACTATAATTATATGACCTCTCTTTACTTTTTAGCAGAAAAAAGGTAATAGAATTACAGTAATTAGTTACTTTGTAACTAATTACTCCCAGCACTAGTAACTAGTTAACTAACTAGTAACAACATTTGTTACCAACAGTAAACAAGGCAAGCTTAATGAAAGCAGCTGATTAGTTGGCAAGCAAATGCATTTTCACTGTAAAAAATGCAGAGTTCCACATAATTCATTCATGTTGTCCCAAAACAAATCGTTTAACGTAACAAATTTAAGTGGACTAAACATAAAACAATTAAGTTGCCCCAAAAAAATCTCAAGAATTGTGTCGTTTCAGTTCATTTTAAATAAGTATATTAAACAAGCACCAAAAACATTTTTGAACATAGAAACACTGCTTTTGTAATATGATTAATTAAGATGAGACACTGCAGGTAAAATCTTTTCATGTGTCTGTTAAGTTTTGAGATTTTGGGATATTCGTTCTTGTCTGATGTAAAGAAAATATACAACATAATCTGTTTCTTTCTCAAAATGAGTGTTGTCTCCAGCAGTGAGCCATAAACATCTACTTGAGAAGCATTTACATACACCAGACTTAACAGTTTTATTCATACATTTATTCATAAGGTTTTTACAGTGGGATATGTTCATACATAACATGCTTGGTTTTATATTCATTTCATTATTTTTTTCTGGCTGTTTACAGTATTTTCTGAACTATGGAGAGATTAAAAGGGATTCCCAAAATCCTATGTCAAAAAAATCAATGTTTAGATTTTTGTGCCAGAAATGTATGCAAACTATTGCATATTTAAGGAATATCTCATTTACATGTTTAAACATCTTTTTAAGCAACTTGTACTACAAAAAAATCTTTGGAATTGTAAAATGGGAAATATGGTGATAATTATTAGTAATTTTTTTACCTGCATATTTTCATAACACAAAAATTAATACTGTTTATTGTAAAGAACGTCCAGTATTTGATTTTCCTGAAAACTATATTTATAAATAAGCCGTGGAAAGCCTTTCCAGACAATAAGCAAATAATCCCTTAATTTAAAAGATGTAACAGTTTCTACATGACAGTCACAGAATGACAATGTTCCATCCCCAAAAAAAACTCCCAAAACATCAATTTCCTTCAGAACCGCCATAACAGAAGGCTTGTTATTCACTAAATGACAGCCCTCCTGCAGTTTTAACACTTCAAGCAGATATGTTGAATGAAGGCTTAACTTTGAAAGCCCATTGTTTCTGATTTTGCCCTCCAAAAACCTTACATATTTTTGTATTTAAAATGTATCTGTCTAGTAACTAAAATATCAAAGAAGTAACTTTAAATACTTTGTTTCTACCATAGAATGTAAACAATTAAAATTTGAATAACTTAAATAACAGAATTCTTAAAAAAAATGCTAATATTGCAAGATGTGCGTTAAAATAAAAAGAATAAAGAAGTCAGGATTGCAAGAAAATATAGTCAGAACTGACATAAAAACTTGCCATTGCTTAATTTATTTTTTGATTCTGGGATGGAAATACGGCAATAATGGTGCAAAAACCAGAAAACCGACTACAGCATGATTCGTATAAATACTCCCCTCCTTTAAATTTTTTTCATCTGAAATAGTCATGGGAGGTTAATTTTACAGACTAAGACCTTTGAGTCTCATTCAGCGAGATAAACAAAGCTTCATTCAAGTCATTTTTGTCATTTCGTTTAGTGCACCAACTTAAATTATAATGTTATAAGTTGCTTCTCAAACACATCTGCAACACAAACTCAACTCACTACAGATACAATAAGGTCAGCTGAAAAAACAACAACCAAAGCCTTTCATTGCTAATTTTCACTGCATGTCTTGGAAATGCAAAGGTGTAAAAAAAAGAGCCTTGAATAATGCTTCATTACCAGTGTTAAAAAAGATTTGAGTTACTCCTCAAAAAAATAACTAGTTGCTTAATATAGTTGGTTGCAACATAGGCTCATTTTGTAAACGTAGCCCTACACATTTCTGGGGATCGCAAATTATGTAGCCAGAAGTACGTATGGCTTCATTTCGTCTTTAAAGCGAATGCTACGGGGCGGTATGACGCTGTTTCTTTTCGTGCTTACCAGCTGACCGCTTAATGCATGAATGGCTTTCCCGCTGTTACCAATTTGTCCAGTAGCTCGCCATGTACATCAGCGGACTTGAGAGGCAGAGAGGAGTTGACCACGATGAAGGGGTTTAAGTCTGGTGAAGAACAATTTTAGACAAAAACAGAAGCCAAAAAATAAAATAAACAAGTAAATAACAGGGTGAGAATGTGGCAAAATCAGAAAACGTGGTAAAAATCAGGCGAGGACTTTTCTTTTTCTGGATTGCTTTTTAAAACTGTTGGTTGGGTTTAGGGAAGTGGGTGAGCGGGTCAATCGGTGCTTTTGAAAACACTATTACTCGGGTTTAGAGGAGGAGGAGGGTAGGTCAGTCGATCGCTTAGTTAGTCAGTCAGTCGACAGTGGCCTCGGGTGGATTTATGCGAGAACAGCAGGCGCAAATGGCACCCGTTAGAGAAATTTGAGATCTTATAAAGCATACACAGCAGCCTCTGATGGATTCGCAAAAACAAAAACTGTAAAAAAAAAAAAAAAAAGTACCTCCTTGGACGTATATTTGGTGCTCTCCAGAAACGTATATATCGGTACATTTTTGGGTTACTTTTTATGGTACTGCGAGTAATGTGTTACATCTGAGTTACTTTTGTGTTACTTTACAGGCTTGACCTGTTTTAAAACATGCAGGTGTTTTTTGTCAAATAGAGGAGCTCTGCAATTAATAATGCACTGTATAATCTTGTTTTTTAAAAACACATTAAAAAATTATGATTTAGGACAATCTTCAGAGAACCTCCTGATCCCAGAGGTATACATGCCATATATACAGATTAAAAAAAGCTTAAAGCAAATTGTTGCACTTTTTGCCTTATTAGTTCAGTAAAATCCCTGTTCATTGAGACAATCTCCTTTTCCTTTTCTTCCATGTGTTCAAAATAATGAAAATACTTCCATTGCAGGAATGTACACTACCTGACAAAAGTCGTGTCGTCGATCCCAGTTGTAAGAGCAACAAATAATTACACTTCTAGTTGATCATTTAGAAAAGTGGTAGAAGGTAGATTTTTTCAGATAAATCCTCTGCTGAACTGCATCCCAATCATCACAAATACCGCAGAAGATCTATTGAACCCGCATGGACCCAAGATTCTCAGAGAAATCAGTCAAGTTTGGTGAAGGAAAAATCATGGTTTGGGGTTACATTCAGTATGAGAGATCTGCAGAGTGGATGGCAACATCAACAGCCTGAGGTATCAAGACATTTGATGCCCATTACATTACAAACCACAGGAAAGGGCAAATTCTTCAGCAGGATAGCGCTCCTTCTCATACTTCAGCCTCCACATCAAAGTTCCTGAAAGCAAAGAAGGTCAAGGTGCTCCAGGATTAACCAGCCCAGTCACCAGACATGAACAATATTGAGCATGTCTGGGCTAAGATGAAGGAGGAGGCATTGAAGATAGATCTAAAGAACCTTGATGAACTCTGGGAGTCTTCTAGGAAGATGATTTTATTAATAAGTTATTTGAGTCACTGCAGAGATGTATGTATGTATACAGTTGTCCAAGCTCATGAGAGTCATACACCCTTTTAATTCTTTTTCCACTCCACCATGACTTTATATTCTATACTGTATATTATTTCTGTTAAGTGACAAGACTTTTGTCTAAGCAAAGTCAGACCTAACTGTCTTAATTAAATAATAAAAAATCAAGGCATGATCATATTTTATTTTGGTAAATAAGCGTAATCTAGAGGCCTTTGCCTTTCATATAAGCCACTTCTGATGCCAAATGATCAACAAGAAGTCAAGTTATTATTTGCTGTTTCTAAAACTTGGATAGGTGACAAGAATTTTTGTCAGGTAGTGTAAGGCTCTGGCCTGCCATCTTCATTTCTGTCTGTTCCCGCAATGTGACTGTTAATTTTAATTCAGCAATTTATTTTTTAAAAGATAATTAATTAAACTAAAAAGTAACATACATTACATTTTTTAAAAGTAACTGAAATATTATTACATATTGTTTTAAAGTAATGCATTGCTTTACTCGTTACTTAGAAAAGTAATATTTACATTTACATATTTACATAACCCACGTAACTTGTAATGCGTTACTCTCTTCACTGTTCATTACATAGTGTGATAAAAAAATTATATATATGTGTGTGTGTGTGTGTGTGTGTGTGTGTGTATGTATATATATTATATATATATTTTTTTTAGATAATAAAACATATCAATAGACAATTTCAATGTGGTCATGCCATTGGCCCATTAACATTTCCTGCTTGTTATCAAACTATTTCATAACTGTAACAAGACGCAATTCAATCACTTAGTCATAACATTATTTAGCAATATGTGGCTCTTTTTGGATTCTCGGAAGCTGTAGAAATTAAAAATGTAAAACAGGAAATACGTTGGGACCATTGTTATCGTTTACATCCCTCAAAATGGTCTATATCTTTGCTGTTTCTACAGTGCCCCCCTAATCTCCATAAGCAAGATGGCTACTCTTGTCAGCTCAATCAGGTCAGAACGCATCAGATCATATCTATATGATGCTATTTAAAGGCACATCATTTAATCTATTTTTAATCAAACCCCTTTCTCTTTATCTGCTGTTATTGCAGGGTCGCTGTTACAGTGGTGAATGTAAGACCCGGGAAAGTCAGTGCAAATACATCTGGGGTCCAAGTGAGTGACACTGATGGCTCTCAGAGCCCTTATTCAGCTGTTCTTGACAAATAAAGCACAAAACTGCAAAGCACTCACTCTGTCTTTCAGTAGAGTCGCTTGGGCTTTTTCTTTTTCCTCTCTCCGTCTCACACACTTCATTCTTTCTCTTTTTTCTCTCAGAGGCTGGAGGGTCGGAGAAGCACTGCTATGAGAAGTTAAATACAGAGGGAACAGAAAAAGGGAACTGTGGGAGAGATGGAGACAAATGGGTG
Source organism: Danio tinwini (assembly GCA_903798205.1). Classification (NCBI taxonomy): domain Eukaryota; kingdom Metazoa; phylum Chordata; class Actinopteri; order Cypriniformes; family Danionidae; genus Danio; species Danio tinwini. The sequence continues at coordinate 3,698,879 of CAIGQZ010000461.1, forward strand.
CCCTGCAGCAAACAGTGAGTCAGTTTCCCCAATTATTAGGAGAGCAGGAATATGCTACACCATGAAACTTTAATATGGTGCAAAACAAGGTCAGGTCTAGATAGCAACTCTTGTGCTTGCAAAGTTCTCTGGTATGCGATTTGCTGTTTATGCTTTGTCGCTCTCTGTTAACCTGACGGAAACCTGATGGACTGCATTTTAAAAAGTTTTGTGCATGGAAATGGTAATTTTACAATTAGAGCTATTCGTTTTTACAAACCCAAATCTGAAAAGTTGGTACAGGTTGGAGAACCCAAATAAAAAAGAAAGTACTGATTTCCAAATTTACTTCGACTTGTATTTCATTGCAGACAATATGAACACAAAATATTTCAGGTTTTATCTGGCCAACTTCATTTCATTTGTAAGTATGCATCCTTTCCTGTCATTCAGACCTGCAACATGTTCCAAATAAAGTTGGGACAGGACAATTTAAGGCTAATAATCAGGTAAATTGGTTTAATAATGATGTGATTTGAAACAGGTGATGTCAACAGGTGATTGTAATAATGATTGGGTACAAAAACAGCATCCAAGAAAGGTCTAGTCCTTTAGGAGCAAAGATGGGCTGAGGATCGCCAGTTTGCCAACAAATACGTGAGAAAATGATTGAAATGTTTAAAAACAATGTTCCTCAAAAAAAGATAGGAAGACATTTGGGTATTTTAATTTCAACAATGCGTAACATAGAAGCATTAAAAAACAGAAGCAATAAATAAATGCAAAGTTGTGAAACTGGCCTGGAAAAAATTAAAGGGTTTTGGCCACGTCTATAGATTTAACCTTCCTATTATCCTTGGGGTCAATTTGACCCCATTCAATGTTAAACACATGTACAGTTGAAGTCAGAATGATTAAACCCCCTGAATTTTTAGCCCCCGTTTATTTTTTTCCTCCAATTTCTGTTTAACGGAGAGTATATTTTTTCAACACATTTCTAAACATGATAGTTTTAATAACTCATTTCTAATAACTCATCTCTAATAACTTATCTTTGCCATGATGACAGTAAATAATATTTGACTAGATATTTTTCAAGACACTTCTATAGAGCTTAAAGTGACATTTAAAGGATTAACTAGGTTCATTAGGTTAACTAGGCAGGTTAGGGTAATTAGGCTGGTTATTGTATAATGATGCTTTGTTCTGTAGACTATCGAAAAAAATATAGCTTTAAGGGGCAAATTTTTTTTATTAAACTTTATTTTATTTAACAGGGACAATTCTCATTAATCAACAGTAAAACTTTAAACAAGCCAGAGTTAGCCACAAGGGCTAATTTTCATCTGTTGCCCCCTGCCAGATTTTAAAAGGCAACCTTGTAATTTTGACCTTAAAATGTTTTTTAATTAAAAACTGCTTTTATTCTAGCCTAAATAAAACAAATAAGATTTTCTCCAGAGGAAAAAAATATTATCAGACATACTGAAAATTTCCTTGCTCTGTTAAACATCATTTGAGAAATATTAAAAACAAAAACAAAAAAAAATCAATGGGGGTTTAATAATTCTGATTTCAACGGTACATATATAATTGACATAGTTTTTTTATTTTGCTTCAGATTGAATGACTTTTCCTAAACTAATGGAGAAAACTTGGTAAACACAATAAACATGATATGATTTTTCTAATGCCCTGTACACATTTTGTACACATCATCTGTATTCTTTGGGGTCAGCGATTGCCCTTTCTTTACAATCCAGGTTCCCACATCACTGTGGATGAATGTCTGGTTCCCTTTCATGGCCTTTGTCCAGTTAGACAATACATGCCCAGCAAACCATGTTTGGGTTTTTTTGGTGTCAAATTGAAACCCCAAACATAATTGTGTTCCAGTCCTTGCTAAAAGAATTTGATATTATTTTCATATGTTATAAATAACAAAGGTGACAAATTGTCCGTAGGATGTTTCCTAGAGATGGTTTGCGGCTGGAAGGGCAGGCATCTGCTGCGTAAAACAAATGCTGGATAAGTTGGCGGTTCATTCTGCTGTGGCGACCCCAGATTAAGAAAGGGACTAAGCCAAAAAGAAAATGAATGTATGAATAAATAAATAACAAAAATATATACTAATAACAAGTACAAAACTAATAAAACAACAAAAATATATATACTTTTCCAGTTTTAGGTAACACAGTGAGTCTTCATGCTGATTTGTCTATAGTAATGCAATAGGTAATCTTTATGTATAAGAGGCAGGAAGTGGGGGGTTGGAAGTGGGGAGATGAGGGGAGTGTATTTCAGAGTTGTTAAGTAGTCAACAAAGACATCAATTACCTGACACTAACCTTCTGGCAAAAAAACAAAAATCATATTCTGAAGGTTTTAAATTACTGGGGTCAAACTGACTCCAGTCAGAAAAAGGTGTTAGCAGATTTTAGGGTAACAGGAGGGGTAACATCTTCACTAAAGCCTATAATAATGAAAATGTATTTGGTCAGATTTTTTTTGTTTTTGTGCAAATTAAACAAGATATGACAAGCGTTGTTTACACAAAACTTATTTGGAAATCTAAATTCACAATACTAAGAAAAATGTTTTGCAACTGGAAAACATATGCTGAATAAGTTGGCGGTTTATTCCTCTGTGGCGAACCCAGATTAATAAAGGGACTAAGCCAAAAAGAAAATGAATGAAGAAAAATGTTAGAATTTTGAGGTTTAAAATTATGAGTTTGTAACACACACACACACACGCACGCACGCACGCACGCACGCACGCACGCACACACACACACACACACACACACACACACACACACACACATGGAAACAACACTATAGAAAGCAATTTTGTTACATAGATATTCAAATTTATGTATAATTTGTATCATATACACACATATTTTAGATCTAAAAAATAAACCATTTCTCAAATATATGTATGCATGTGTGCATTAATATATACATAATAAACATACACAGTACACATGGTTAAATTATGTAAAACAGACTTTTATTTTGGATGCGATTAATCGCAATTAATTTTTGCCCAGCACTAAAAATCTCTATGTGAACTCCATGTGAAATTTGTCAAATAAATCAATGTTACTGTCTGAATTCACAACTATCTCTAATGGATTCCAAAAACCTGTCATTTTTCCAGTGATGTGTTCTGCGGATACCTGCTGTGCTCTAGTACTGGGAGAATCCCACGGATCGGGACCCTGAAAGGAGACGTCACTCCCACCACCTTCAACCATCAGGGGCGACTAGTGGACTGCAGGTCTGTTCCTGGATCTCTACTGATCTCCTCTCAGTCCACTTGTTAGATCTGATGACACACGTCACACTTTCTAGCTCCAAAATGTTCTATCAGATGCCAACAACCGCAAACAACAAATGGTACTAACATACAGTATGCTCACAGTGTGCTGTAATACTATTGAAAACTGTGATTGTTTTTAGGCTGATAAATAACTTATGTCTTTAATTGAACTATTTCCTGTAGAACTGATCTTATTCAAGATATCTTATTAATCTATGAGAGGTTGCTATAGGTTTTATAGAATTTGTCTTCAAGCCAAATGCTTCGTTACATACTACATTAGATTTATATATGATTTATATATAGTTGAAGAATTATTAGCCCCCATATATATTTATTTTCCCAATTTTAACGGAAATATTTTTTTCAACATACTTCTAAACATAACAGTTTTAATAACTCATTTTTAATATCTTTGCCATGATGACAGCACATAATATTTTACTAAATATTTTTAAGATATTAGTATTCAGCTTGAAGTGCAATTTAAAGGCTTAACTACACTGTAAAAAAATAAAAAGTTAACTTCAAATCTTAAAGCAACCAGCTGCAAAGAAATGTTGAGTTTATTAAACTTCATTGGTTGAAGTTGTGCCAAAGTATTTTTTTAAAGTTGACCGAAAAGGCTGATTTAAGTCAAGTATACTTTATGGAAAAATTTGGCACAACTTCAAACACAGAAGCTTAATAAACTCAAAATTTCTTTGCAGCCGGTTGCTTAAAAATTTTAAGTTAGCTTAACTTTTTATTTTTTGAAGATATGGAGAAATAAAAAAGTAAAGTCTCCTCAACTGAATATTTTACTTTCATTGAACAAACAGTTCCAAACATGCAGCTGAATCATTTTCATGAGTAAATTCAACTCTGAGCTCGAAAATATGTCCAAATAACTTACAATTTTAAACTGAGTTAACAATTTGTAAGTTGGATTTTTTACAGTGTAGGTTAATTAGGTTAAAGTAGAGTAATTAGGCAAGTCATTGTATGGTTTGTTCTGTAGACAATAGAAAAAAATGCTTAAGGGGGCTAATAATATTGACCTTAAAATGGTTTAAAAAAATAAAAACTGCTATTATTGTAGTCGAAATAAAAGAAATAAGACTTTCTCCAGAAGAAAAAATATTATAGGAAATACTGTGAAAACTGCCTTGCTCTGTTAAAAATCATTTGTTAAATATTTGAAAAAGGAGGGCTAATCATTTTAAATTCAACTGTATATATGTTTATATGGAGCAGCTTTATGTTTCCAGTTTTTTAATATTCATCTTCATGCTAGTAGGCTAACAAATAAAACTGTTTTGTTCTGCACTATTTTTTGCTGTCAAAATCGACAATGCCATTAGGGGATCTGTATATATACTGTAGGCCTTTGTGATATTCTTGAAAATGTCAGAAAAACATTTTTCCATTAGGATGATCATTTTGGGGAGCTACAAAACATATGATCCAATGATTCTGGCTCCAGCTCACAAAGATCACATTCAGAGTCTGCATCTGGGAATATCTTACCAAGTTTTTTAAAACCAATGCAAACACTGTATTGCTTTAAATTTTATAAGGTCATACTGACGACCTATATATCTTCCATTGTTCATCTGTAATTTTAACCTAAATCAGCCTCCCAGGAGGATTTTAAGCGTTCTAGGGTTGATGTGTTTGTCAAATGGATATATATATATCCATATATTAGAATTATTAGCCCCCCTGTTTATTTTTCCCCCAATTTCTGTTTAACTTAGAGAAAAATTTTCAACACATTTCTAAACATAATAGTTTTAATAACTCATCTCTAATAACTGATTTATTTTATCTTTGACATGATGACAGTAAATAATATTTGACTAGATATTTTTCAAGACACTTCTAAACAGCTTAAAGTGACATTCAAAGGCTTAACTAGGTTAATTAGGTTAACTAAGCAGGTTAGGGTAATTAGGCAATTTATTGTATAATGATGGTTTGTTCTGTAGACTATCCAAACAATATATTGCTTAAAGGGGCTAATAATTTTGTCCTTAAAATTGCTTTTAAAAAATTTAAAACTGCTTTTATTCTAGCCTAAATAAAACAAATAAGACTTTCTCTAGAAGAAAAAATATTATCAGACATACTATAAAAATGTCCTTGCTTTGTTAAACATCATTTGGGAAATATTTAAAAAAAAAGAAACCAAAATTCAAAGGGGGGCTAATAATACATATATGGAATGCCCCCTTTCTTATTAGGGTCATGCAAAATTATCATTTCCATTATTGGTTGATTTGGATAGTTTGTAAACAATGGGTTATTTAACCAAGTTTCACAGGCTGAAATTATGGAAATATTTTATCAATAAATATGTCTAAACAATTTTACATTAATTCAATAAATCCAGTCAACAGAGTTGCCTCACTTAACAAGTAGATAAATCTCCTGAAATACATATATGTTATTTTCCCTCTTCTGTAGTGGAGGGCATGTGCTGTTAGACGATGACACTGATCTTGGGTATGTGGAAGATGGTACGCCATGTGGCCCCTCTATGATGTGCCTTGAGCGGAAGTGTCTCCCCATCTCCTCTCTGAACCTCACAGCCTGTCCGTCTGGCCCGGGCGGTCGAGTCTGCTCTTCTCATGGCGTAAGTGATCACCATCTGACCACATTTAGTCTTGAAAATAATTCTGCAAATTATCCAGAAATCTACTCAAATAGGCTCGCAAAGTAACCCAGAATTTGAACAGTATTGAATTATTTCCCTGAATTCAGTTTATATCACAGGAATGACAATTGATTCCTCAACAATTAAGAATAACACTACGCTGCTTCATTTACTCAGCCTAATGCCATCCACAATGACTTTATTCTTTATTATAATCTTTATTATTTGGTTTATTGGAAATTCAAATGGTCAGCTTAATTTAGACAATAATATCAAAAGTATGATTTCTTTTTCAATATTAATTGCTTGATGTCTTGTATTGCTTAAATGGAAGGGCAATTTTCCACCTACATTTAATCATTGAACTAAGGATCTTATGTATCATTTTACAATGAAGAAGATTCAGTACTTCACCAGTGACTCAACATTTTCAGTCAAAAAGGTTGTCAAATATTTTTATTTTATTTGGCAGAGAGTACTGACATATATAGAGCAAATGGATCCATACTTAATATTTGCAGTTTGACTGTTGATTATTTGTTTCTCACATTATTTATTCCGTCCATTTTATAAAAAAAAAATAAAAAATCTTTATTTTATTTTTTAAGCCTATTGTGATTCACATATGAGTGAACATATAATGGAACTATATTTATCTATACACTTATCGTCCACTTTATTAGGTACACCATACTAGTACTTAGTTGGACCGCCTTTTGTCTTCAGAACTGCCTTAATCCTTTGTGGCATAGATTCAACAAGGTACTGGAAATATTCCTCAGAGATTTTGGTCCATATTGACATGATAGCATCACACAGTTGCTGCAGATTTGTCGGCTGAACATCCATAATGCGAATCTCCCATTCCACCACATCCCAAAGGTGCTCTATTGGATTGAGATCTGGTGACTGTGAAGGCCATTTGAGTACTGTGAACTCATTGTCATGTTCAATGACACAATGCTTAATTGGTAATAATGGGCCCAAAGTCTGCCAAGAAAATATCCCAACACCATTACACTACCACCACCAGCCTGATGCATTGATACAAGGCAGGATGAATGCATGCTTTCATATTGTTGATGCCAAATTCTGGCCCTACCATCCGAATGTTGCAGCAGAAATTGAGACTCATCAGACCAGGCAACGTTTTTCCAATCTTATATTGTGCAATTTTGGTGAGCCTGTGGAAATTAGAGCCTCTGTTTAGATTTATATATGCTCATTAGATTCATATATAGTTGAAGTCAGAATTATTAGCCCCCATTTATATTTATTTCCCCAATTTAACGGAAAGATTTTTTTCAACACATTTCTAAACATAACAGTTTTAAGAACTAATTTTTAATAACTGATTTATTTTATCTTTGCCATGATGACAGCACATGATATTTTACTAAATATTTTTAAGATATTAGTATTCAGTCTGAAGTGAATTTAAAGGCTTAACTACACTGTAAAAATATAAAAAGTTGAGAAATTGAGACTCATCAGACCAGGCAACGTTTTTCCAATCTTCTATTGTGCAATTTTGGTGAGCCTGTGCAAATTAGAGCCTCAGTTTCCTGTTTTCAGCTGACAGGAGTGGCACACAGTGTGGTCTTCTGCTGCAGTAGCTCATCCGCCTCAAGGTTCGAAGTGTTGTGCGTTTAGAGATGCTCTTCTGCTTACCTCGGTTGTAACGAGTGGTTATTTGAGTTACTGTTGCCTTTCTCTTAGCTTGAACTAGTCTGGCCATTCTCCTCTGACCTCTGGCATCAACAAAGGCATTTGCTCCTATAGAACTGCCGCTCACTGGATATTTTCTCTTTTTCTGACCATTTTCTGTAAACCCTAGGGATGGTTGTGTGTAAAAATCCCAGTAGATCAGCAGTTTCTGAAATACTCAGACCAGCCTGTCAGTAATCAACCACCATGCCACATTCAAAATAACTTAAATTACCTTTCTTCCCCAATCTGATGCTCGGTTTGAACTGCAGCAGATCATCTTGACCATGTCTACATGCCTAAATGCATTGAGTTGCTGTCATGTGATTGGCTGATTGGAAATTTGCATTAACAAGCAGTTGAACAGATGTACCTGATAAAGTGGCCGGTGAGTGTATACAGTGCATCCGGAAAGTATTCATAGCGCTTCACTTTTTCCACATTATTTTGTTACAGCCTTATTCCAAAATGGATTAATTTATTTCCTCAAAATTCCACACACAATACCCCATAATGACAATGTGAAAAAAGATTTTTTGAAATTGTTGCAAATTTATTAAAAATAAAAACTTGAAAAATCACATGTACATAAGAATTCACAGTCTTTGCTCAATACTTGGTTGATGCACCTATGGCAGCAATTACACCCTTAAGTCTTTTTGAATCTGATGCCACAAGCTCGGCACACCTGTCTTTGGGAATGTTTGCCCATTCCTCTTTGCAATACCTCTCAAGATCTATCAGATTGGATTAGAAGCGCCGGTGTACAGCCATTTTCAGATCTCTCCAGAGATGTTCAATAGAATTTAGGTGTGGGTTCTGGCTGGGCCACTCAAGGACATTCACCGAGTTGTTGTGAAGCCACTCCATTGATATTTTGGTGGTGTGCTTTGGGTGATTGTCCTGCTGGAAGATGAACCGTCGCCCCAGTCTGAGGTCAAGAGCAGGTTTTCATTCAGGATGTCTCTGTACATTGCTACATTCATCTTTCCCTCTATCCTGACTAGTCTTCCAGTTCCTGCTGCTGAAAAACATCCCCACAGCATGATGCTGCCACCACCATGCTTCACTGTAGGGATGCTATTAGCCTGGTGATGAGCGGTGCCTGGTTTTCTCCAAGCGTAACCCCTGGCATTCACTCCAAAGAGTTCAATTTTAGTCTCATCAGACCAGAGAAGTTTGTTTCTTATGGTCTGAGAGTCTTTCAGATGCCTTTTGGCAAATTCCAGGTGGGGAGTAGCTTCCGTCTGGCCACTCTACCATAGAGTCTTGATTGGTAGATTGCTGCACAGATGGTTGTCCTTCTGTATGGTTCTCCTCTCTCCACAGAAGAACGCTGGAGCTCAGACAGAGTGACCATTGAGTTACTGATCACCTCCCTGACTAAGGTCCTTCTCCCACTATCACTTAGCTTAGATGGCCGGCCAGCTCTGGGAAGAGTCCTGGTGGTTTCAAACATCTTCAACTTACAGATGATGGAGTGCTCATTGGAACTTTCAGAGCAGCAGCAATTTTTTCTGTAACCTTGCCCAGCCTTGTGTCTCAAGACAATTCTGTCTCAGGTCTACAGACAATTCCTTTGTCTTAATGCTTGGTTTGTGCTTTGACATGCACTGTCAACCCTGGGACTTTATATAGACAGGTGTATGCCTTTTCAAATCATGTCCAATCAACTGAATTTACCACAGGTGAACTCCAATTAAGCTGCTGAAACATCTCAAGAATGACCAGTAGAAACAAAATGTGCCTGAGCTCATCTTAGAGCTTTACGGCAAAGGCTGTGAATACTTATGTACGTGTGATTTTTCATGGGGTTTTTTTATATATAAATTTGCAACAATTTAAAAAAATATTTTTTCACATTGTCATTGTGGAATTGTGTGTAGAATTTTAAGGAATAATTTAATCCATTTTGGAATAAGGCTGTAATAAAAAAATGTGGAAAAAGTGAAGCGCTTTGAATACTTTCCGGATGCACTGTATATATTATGATATGATGTAAAACAGATTAAGAATGTTCATAATATAATGTATAGAAATAGTGCAGTAGAGAGGGGAGCTCTGTTGGAGCAAAGATAATTTGTCTCTATTTTTCAAATCTTCTTGAAATTGTTGTTTTATTGAGTAAAATTTAAATAAAAAGAAAAATAAATGCTCAGACATCAAGAAACTGAATGTCTCGGTTAAAGATATAACCCTCATTCCCTGAAAAAGGAACAGAGGCGTTACATCGGAGACTGATGATATAAGAGATTCTACTTACAACTGAGTGCTACCCGAGATAGTCATGCAGTGTGAAAACATCACATACATAACATAACAAACATAACTTTAAATATCGACTATAAGAATGGCCCAATATTCGTGCAAATGTGATCTTAGAATCGAGAAGCAGCATGACTGACAAAACTTATCCTGTTCGCACGAGCAAAAGAAAGCAGGTGAATACCGAATGAGAGGATGATCACTCGCGTGCACAGGTGATGTGATGCGTGCGACTGTTTAAAACACAGAATGTTAAAGTCAAATTTATGCATAAAAAAATTTATTTTCCCAACAACAAAATTGTGGCTAGTGAAAATGGCGAGGGGCTAGTAATGTTGGGAATCTACTAGCCACAGTGGCTGATGATCAAAAAAGTTAATATCAAACCCTGATCGTAACTAAAAACTTAACATATGAAAAAAAAAACTGAACTTTTTTTCAGTGTTTACAATGCAAATCCAACTAGATCCATTTATTTGGTAAACAAAGCAAGTCTGCAAAAGATCAAAAAAATCGCCAACACTGCCACTTTAGCTCTCAAAA
>CAIGQZ010000461.1:3709737-3721981 GCA_903798205.1 Danio tinwini
TACTGAAATTCATTTAAAAACGGAATAAATATAAATTCACACACATTTACACAAGTGTATCTGTGGATTTCTGCACACGCAGATTCCCTGTGGGTCTGGTTATGATTCACTGATTACAGCAAGCTTTTTTCCACAACTGTGTACCACCTTTTAGGTGTGCAATAATGAAGCAACTTGCACGTGTGATGCTACCTGGGCAGGAACCGACTGCAGCATGCACGATCCGCCGAAAGAGCCACCTGTCATCGAGGACCCAGGTCCTAAGGGTTCGTGACCTCTCCTTAATCCTTTAAACACAAAAAACTTGCAATATACAAACACACAACTTACAACCTAGCTCTCACTTGCATACACACTTGAACTCCAAATCCACTATAAAGCCACTTCCAAAGATCACTGCTTTTTTTTTCTAGGTGGCCATTTTGGTAAATGTGACTTTCCCATTCAAAAGACTTACACCATTTTAAAGAAAAAACTAAAGCAAACAAAAATGGGGCCTTGAGTGACATTTTCTCTGCTGAATCACCCCTATTTCCTCTGCACAGTGAGCGTGGCCACAAACAGGCTGATAGGGGCAGTGGCAGGGACCATTCTGGCCCTAGGGGTGATTTTTGGAGGCACAGGGTGGGGAATAGAGTAAGCACCTCTTAACCCTTTAATGCCTCTCCCCCAGCAAGAGGGAGATCCTGTGCTCCCATGTGTGCGCGTGTATGTGCGGTTGTGTGTACGTGTTCTCCCAGTGGCTTTGTCCGTTGTGTTGAATGTGATGGTGCCTTGTCTTTTTTTTCTGTCGTGTAGTTGGACTGATTGATTGGTATATCTCTTATTTTCTCCTCTCCTTTGGCTGCTATTATCATGGATATTTTTATTATCACCCTGTGTCAATGGAGTGTTGCGGTGCTTCCCTCTCTGGTCCATGTGGGGCATTTACATAGACTCAAAGTGAGAAGAAAGAAGAACGAACGAGGAAGGTGGAAAAACATCTTGACTTGGACTGACATTGACGACTGACACAAAATCCCCTCGGAATTGGCCTACTTTTTTGAGCTGAGCTAAATATTCCAGTCTAACTAGGTCCGATGTGTGCGTGAGTGTGTTTGTAGGTTAGTGTTACTTTGTATGTCTGTGTGTGTGTGTGTGTGTGTGTGTGTGCGTCTATGCATTTGTTTGCGTCAATCCAGCGTTGGTACTGTAGCGCAGCTCAAAACACCTCAGTGCTTTAAAATCTTACCAACTTACCACTGTGCCCAAATCTGCAGCCGCTAAATTCCCCTAATAACATCCCACACACACACACACACACACACACACATGCTATCAAGGGTAAGTTAAGCCTAATCTACCTTACGGATTCCCGAGCTTTTCTTATGTCACACCAATCACATGACTGAAAGCGTGTATAACATAAGTGCAGCATTTGATGTGTAAATCCTGCATGCTGTACAGGTGCCCCCTGCAGCTCACGTCATGTTTCTCTCCCATCATGCCCTTCTGCAGGTCCTAGCGCCACCAACCTTATCATAGGCTCCATCGCAGGGGCCATCCTGATGGCAGCCATAGTGCTGGGGGGGACGGGATGGGGATTTAAGTAAGAGCTGCACCGCATGCTTCCTATTGCCTGCCAGCCTGGAACAGGCTCACTCACACTTAAACATACACACACACTCACACACAATACATACATGCACATAACACTTACCACTACACACTCAAATTCACACACACATATACACACACAAGGGCCTGGGCTTCTGCTACAGACAACAGATACTAAAACTAAGTTTACATGCTAAAGTTAATGCTAGGATGAAATGACAAAGCTAAAGGATGCCAGGTGTGCTTAGTCTCTTGTTTTTCTACTATTTATTAACCTTACCGTTGTTTAAATGTAGCATTTTTAAGTATACATAGTTTACATATGACAGCAGATGCTAGCTTAGCTCATTAGCACGTGCTAACTCGATCAAGAAAGTAAAATTGGCAACTAAAACGATCTTAAAAAAAGAACAAATAGGTCATTTAGTGTACATCGAGACTAATAAGCCCATTGGTTTAGCGCTCTGTAGACTGTAGCAGAACCTCGTGCAAACTGGCCCATCGCTTGACATGCATGCGAGCAAAATGGTAAAATGGATACTGAGCAAGATGTGTAATGACAGTTTTTGATTAACAATAATATCAAAATGTAGAATCTTTTATTTTTGCTATCACTATCAGTGTACAGTGTCAGTAACACCATGACCAACTTAGTAAGGTGGGAATTGTTGGAGAAAGTAACTTTGTATGCTTATTTAAAGCTACACTATGTCACTTTTTTGTGAAACGTTAATGAATTTTTAATACTGATTGAGCAGATCATAAACTGACCTTGCAAACTGTGTTTTCAACTTACTGTGACTCTGTATTTTAGAGCGGTTGGGACAGATTTAGCAGAATACTTCAATTATACACCTATGCATGCTTATGTCTTATCATAAATTAATAGAGAAGGTCAGGCTAGTACTATATGCAGTGGGTTTTGTAGTTGCTACAAAAAAACTTGTACCAAAAATATTAATAACACTGACTTTGTGAAATTTGCTGTGCGTCAACTGGGTTCAGTGCTTAGCCTTTTGGCCAAGTTTGCATTTTACTTTATGTAATGAAAAGCAATTATGTGTAATGTCAGCATTGCTGAACTTTTGTAACATGATATTAAAGCAATTGTTTGTTTTAAAATGAAAAGGAATTCATCCATGTTGAATAGCTGAGCCAAACATTTCTTGTAATGTTTTTTTTCTGCAAGTAACTTGGGATTTATCCATTAAAGGGCAGAAAGATGCATAGTGTAGCTTTAAAAATGTCATTAAATGTGTATAACATCAAATATGTTTTTAGCATAGCTTTACAAGTGCATTTGGTTTAAAAACAGTATATGAATATAAATTTGATTTGCAAAAAAAAAAGGGTTTTTGTCTTGTTTCAAGTCCAAATATCTACAAATTGTTAAATCATGAAGCATTTTCTAGACAAGTAAAGTATTGTTTTGTTTTCTGAAATAATACATCCAAAGTAAGATTATCTTTAAAAAGGGCTAAATAATCTGCCAATGGGATGAGTAAAAGCATACTTTAAATCACAGGTGTCAAATCCAGTTCCTGGAGGGCTGCAGCTCTGCAGTTTTTAGCTTTAACCCTAATTAAACACAGCTGATCAAACTAATTGAGTCCTCCAGGCTTGTTTGAAACCTACAGGTAAGTATGTTGAAGCAGGGTTGGAACTAAACTGTGCAGAGCTGTGGCCCTCCAGGAACTTGATTTAACACCTGTGGTTTAAAGTATGTGTGTTCACTCACCCCGCTGGCAGATTAATTTGCATGTTTCATAGAAAAAGTTTTAGTATTATTTCTGAAAACAAAACACTATATATTTTTTTCTTGTCTAAAAAATGCTTCTTTATCTAAGTATGTATTTTTGGACTAAAAACAAGACAAAATCTAAACAGGAACAGCATTTTTTGCAGTGAGTCTGCGGACTTGTAGAACTTTTTTAGGCTAGGAGGAAATTCTGGGAAGCTAGCTTTGAGATCTGGAGGTCCTCCAGGAAAACGTAGCTCACCGCAGCATGTTCATTTGCACATAGCATCTTGACTGAGCCCATTTAGAGTTTGCATGCAGACTGGCACCAAGCCAGAGCTAAAGCGGAGTGCTATCAGAGCATCGCACAAAGGCTGGGCTCACCTCAAGTGATGGGAAGGGAGGGGTTGTTTGTTGTTTTCCTTGCTTTGAGAAGCGGGTGGGTTGTTGGGGCGGGATGGGACGGGACGGGATGACGACTTTCTGACCCGCTCTCCTCGCCGTGATCTCTCTCTCAATCCCCCCTCCGTTGTCTGAAAGGGTGAGAGTTTGAGCGGAGAGGGGTGGAGGTTGTGTCGTAGGCAGCCTTTGTGCCATGGCTGGCTGCCACGCCCTCTTATCTCCCGGAAGGCCCTGGGCCCCCCTGAAAACCTAGAACAGAGCAAGAGCCCTCACCCCCCACCCGGACTCGCCCGGCACCGCTGCCTTTACTGCCTGCTTCACAGAGACCTGGTACAGACACACGCGCTGCACTGCACCTGCATGCTACCCCAGTCACCCCCACCCCCCCTTTCCCCCCTACACAGCGATAGTGGCGTCTCCCACCTAACCTCTCTATGGACAGGTGCATGTTAAACTGCTGGGATGCCCCACATCAAGCCACGCTACGGGGAGGTTGTGTCAAACCCCTGTCGTTGTTGGTGTTGTTGCAGTTCTTGTTGCCTTTCTTGTTGTTCCTGGTGGTATCGTCGTCGTTCATGTTGTGGGTGTGACATCCTTTTCTGACCCTCGATGTTGTACACTCTTGCTGTTCTTTATGTCTATGTCCATGTTTTTCTCCCAGGAGGTAATGTTCTTTTTCCACATCCCTTGTTGTCGTTTCTAACACATACTCACCTGAAGTCAGCGATCGCTGCAAAGGACTGCCGCTTTTACCCACCGCAACCAGATGCGTTTAGGCTGGGCTGTTCTGTCCTGGAGGGCGCCTGTCCTGCAGATCTTAGCTTCCGCCAGGCTTGCCTAGGAGTTTTTTTAATGAGTCTGAAGGTCTTCATTCAAAGAGATAGTTCACCCAAATCTGAAAATGTGGGCTCTATTTTAACAATCTAGACACAAAGTCTAAAGTGCAGGTGCTTATTCTCTTAATGAGTTATGGGTGTGTTTTGCGTATAACGTGTATTAAACCAATCAGAGACTCATCTCACATTCCCTTTAAGAGTCAGTTGCATCACATCATGGCACATTTGCTATTTACATGACAGACTTTGTAAGTGGGAAAACTGAACGCTTCACTAGCGAGAAAACAGAGAACAAAGAACAAGCCTCCTCCATTCAGCCTCTTTACTTTCTCTTTATTTTACTTTTACTCTTTACCTTACTCCTTTACTTTCATGGATAAGGAAACGGTGTTGTACACACTCCGCTGAAGACATCCATTAGCCTACATATTTAATTTTAAGTGCAAAGTTTTGTTTCAAAAACAATTCTAAATTCAGTTCTCATTTCCAGCAAATTAATGAATGAACAATAATACCGTAATGTGGTTAGAGGTGGTAGAGTTATATCCAAACACACGTCCTTTTCTTATGATCCATATGCTGATGCATACATCTCCAAAACCTGACAGGTAATCAAATCTAAACTTGTTTTTATTGAAACAAATATAAATATGCATATAATAAACAATATTGCTAATAATTATAACATTATACAAAAGCAAATTGTCGTGAATAAACTGAAAAAAAGCCCCTTGAGATGAATACATTGATGCAGTGCTTTTTATATTTATGCAGAAAATAATAATTTTTGTAACATTTTAATCCTTTTAATTTTTTTTTCATTTGTAAAAAAATTTGCGTACTGTTGTACATCCTGTGTGTATTAAGCAATGTGTAAACATTTAAAGCGAACAGCTAACGCACTCTGAGCTGGACTTTAGACCTGCTTTCAGCTGGTCAATGGCGCAGTCTATTTTAGTTCCTCAAAATAGCAACGCATCAACAATGCGCCTTAACACACCTCCTTTCCAGAGCGCCACACACATAAGTCCACAAAGCGGCACAAATGGATTTGCTTTTTAAACAATGTGGTGCAAAACCAGGAAAATTAGGGTTGTGTTGGTCTGAAAATAGCAACAAATCACGCCAAACACGTCTTGCGCCTTTTTTTTTTTACAAATTTACCAGCTGAAATTTCTTTTAACCAGCCATTCAGAAACAGGCAGTAATACTATTACTACAGTAACTAATGTTAAAGGGCTTAAAGGGCTCCCATTTTACTCCTTTTACGTGATGTAAGATAAGTCTTTGGTGTCTCCAGAATGTGTTTGTAAAGTTTCAGCTCAAAATACTCATCAGATTATTTATTATACAACGCAAAAATATGCCCAATATGTGCACAGAGCAAAGTGTAGCTGTTTTTGTAGCCTGTGCCTTTAAATGCAAATGAGCTGGTTCTCCCCGTCTACCGCTCCCACCAGCGTGTCTGCGTCTCATGTGTTACGTCAGATAAACAGCAGTCAGTGACAGAGAATGATCAGAGAGAGCTGAAGAGATTTTTAATCCCAGTTTCTTTGCAAATGTTCTGTGGACATGTTTATACATGTTACTATGGAGACATGTTATTATGCCCATGTCAATCGATTCGGTGGGTGGGGGGAAATCAAAACAAACCAATTAATGGGATTGTTAACTTTATTTTTTTCTCCGGTTACTTTGAATAGTGAATGAATACATTTTGTTGACTGAAAGCCAGATACATTTTGAGAAAGAGGTTTCTCTTTGGCGGTCACTCACGGAAAATGGCAGTGAATTCATTCAAACACTGTTCTCTCTGACATTACCATCCTTTGAAATAATCTGATAATGTGCTTTTGTTTTATCAGTGCTATGTGTGTACATTATTTAATGAACGCACAGCTGTCGAAAGCACAAGTAGAGAGGGGCACATCAAACCTGATTGGTCAAGAAAGGAACATGTTCCAGCCAGATACCAAAACTGGACAAGTGGATCTCTGACTGTAGTTCTCACTAAGTTGTGTTGTTATTCGTAAAAAATTGTTTTTAGCTGCCCACAAACTGGCAGCTAAAAACATCTATATATACTCGCTAATGCTTAGTCTTATTTGATGAGTGTCAGTTTTAGGCCCTGCCTGTAACAGTTGACTTCTACAGTATTTGTTTTTCCTACTTTGGAAGTCAATGGTTGCAGGTTTTCAGCTTTCTTCATAATATGTTCTTTACTGTTGAACAGAATAAAGAACCACCTTAGAGTGAGTAAACTAATTTTGGGGTGAACTATCGCTTTAAAGTTGACTCTAAACTCTGCAGGACGTTTGCCTTCTAAGTAGCAGGACCGGACATCCCTGATGTCAAGAGTAAAACTACTACCACTAGCTGATTATTCCCCTAATTAAGAATCTGAGCAAACATCTAGTAGGTGGTTGCTTCGGGTAAGGCGGTACGATGGGCAGCAAGTTGTATGTTGATATCTCTGGCATTGCCCGCACTAACCCCTTTTTGTTTGTTTTGTCCTGTCTGTCCTTAACACCAAGAAATGTCAAGAAAAGACGATACGACCCTAACGCCAGTGCCATCTAAAGGCTAAGAGAACTGCACCCTTGCCTAGTGTGCCCCTGGGTTCAG
This sequence comes from Danio tinwini, assembly GCA_903798205.1. Taxonomy (NCBI): domain Eukaryota; kingdom Metazoa; phylum Chordata; class Actinopteri; order Cypriniformes; family Danionidae; genus Danio; species Danio tinwini. The sequence continues at coordinate 3,716,935 of CAIGQZ010000461.1, forward strand.
TGGGAACCCGCTGGACTGTACCCTCTCCTGCTGCTGACGGCGTCGGCATTACTTGAATAAAAAAAGGACAGAAAGTGAGAGAAGAGAGAGACTGAATGATCAATCATTTTTTCATCCGATGTCACATAGAACTGCTTCTCTAGCGCTGGCCCCCCCCCCCCCTCCTCCTCCCGTTACTTTGCCCTCTGGTCCCGAGCATCCACACTGAGCATCCCCGAACTACTGATAGAGGATGGTAGCACTCATCGGGGCATGACTTCCTGTTCACAAGCCCCTACCTCCGGTTCCGACCCAGGCATGACCAGCTTCAGCTGTGGACCTCGCATGGCAGAGGAGGGACACCAATGCAAGAACATATTTGTTCTAAAGAAGAATGACTTGAAGTTCCAGTAGGTTGGTGACACATGTGAGCGTGTTTTACCATGATGTCGAACGAGAGGGACCCATATCTTCTTCGGACAAACATTTCAAGGCAGTCTTTTTTTAAGCATGTTATTGCAGCCATTTTCTGTAGTATTAATGAAGACACCCAGACGAAAAAGTAAAAAAAAAAAAAAAAAAAAAAAAAAATCAATCCATTTGGCCAGCAGCGTATACAGCTGCATGATGAAATCACCACAGTTATATATGCCTGATGACATCGATTCCCCTTAAAAGAGAAAAAAAATGAAAGAACAAAACTGGCTGGGCCCTGTAGGTCTGCCCTGACCTGAATGCCATAACTGGCCAATCAGAGAGCTGCATGATGTAATTGCACTAGGGGCGGAGCCCACACAGCCTGCTGCGCTTTTCAAGGTATCTGCATGTCAAAGGAAAAAAAAACAGTTAACATTTACTTACTATGCAAAGGGGAAAACGTTGCACAAACCCAAAGGTTTGGTGAAGAATTCTCGACCGAGACTAACAATAAAATTGATCTCAAGCTAGCGGATTATTAATAAGGCAGTCTTTTATATGCTCGGCCATCTATGTTTGACATTATAATAAGCTTCTGATTACTTAAAATGAATGTTTCTATGAAAATCTCAGCTTCTGAAAAACTCAAACGTCATTGTCATCTGTGTGGGACAGCATAAACTTGAGGCACTTGCGATATTATTAATAGAACGGGGCTTTTTGCAATAGAGGGAGCTCGTATTTTGGCCGATTCCACTGAAATATGAGCAGAGAGAGAGGGTGTTTTTCTATACTACCATTGATCTACACCATCAGGTTTTTGAACTCATCTTCTAAACCCTGAGCCCTTTTACAGCCATCTCATGTTCCCATGGAAACATCGCCAAAACAACAGATAATGATAATAAAATTGATAAAAATTTACCTTTTTGTTTCTTCATTCGTCCTTTGTAAATCATCACACACATTAGTATAATCATTTTATTGTGTATTAAATGCTAAATATGTTCAATACAATAATGATTATGGAAAAAAGATTCAAAATCTAATTTAAAAAAATCCTTAAAGCACAGCATATACATTCACTATAAACCCCAAAAGGCGTATTCTGAAAATGTAGCCCCATATATATATATTTCTGGGGATGGCGAATTATGTAGCTAGAGCTACGTATGGCTGCATTTTATCTTTAAAACGAAAGCTACGGGGCGGTATGACGCCGTCCCTTTTCTCGCTTACCAGCTAAACGCTTACCTCCGTATGGACGGCTTTCTCACTGTTACCATTTTGTCCGGTAGCTCGACATGTACATCGGCGGACCTGAGACACAGAGCGGAGTTGACCACGACAACGGGATTCGAATCCAGTGAAGAACGGTTCCAGAAAGTGGGTAAGACAAAAAAACGGAAGCCAAAAATAAAATAAACAAGTTAATAACAAAGTGAAAATGTGGTAAAATATGAAAACATGGTAAAAATCAGGCGAGGGCTTTTCTTTTTCTGAATTGCTTTTTAAAACACTGGTTGGGTTTAGGGAAGGAGTAGGGTGGGTCAGTCCATTGGTCAGTCACTCAGTCAGTCGACAGCGGCCTCTGGTGGATTTACGTGAGAACAGCTCTTGCGAATGGCACTCGCTAGAGAAATTTAAGATCTCAAAAAGCGTACACAGAGGTCTCTGGTGGATTTGTGAAAACAAAACTGCAAAAAGATTTACCTCCTGGGACGTATTTTGCTCTCTCCAGACATGTATATAGCGGTACGTAATCAGAATGAGCCTGGGTTGATAAAACCACACATTGCTTGTAACACAAAAATGGATTTTCTCAATTTACTTTTGAATATTTGTGAACTTCAGCCTATTCATAAATGACCCAGAGGAGCTCAAAGAAAACATTCCATGTGACTTCAGTGGTTCAACTGTACTCAAACAAAGCTCCAAGAAAACACCAAAAAATTATAACTACTTTATCTTCCATATCAGAGCAGGGTGTCTTGTGTGTTTCACTTCTGACTTGGTAATACATCATAATGCTCTTAGTAAACATGCATCCTGATGATCTGAAAAGGAATAGGCAAACAAAAATATTTGCAGTAAATTACAGTAAAGTGTTATTGAGGAGCTTATTATGATAACAGTTGAACCACTGTAGTCAATTGAATTTTTTGACATGTTTACTGGACTTTAAATATCTCAACGTGGGTCATTAGCTTTGTTTCCGCCCACCTATTTTTAAGCACATTTTGGATATGTGCATATTAAACGGGTTGATGGAAACGCCAAGATGCGCATCAATTTTGAAAGTGCACATGTGCATAACTGAGTAGGATAAACTTCAGGTCAGTACGGGTCACCTTTATTAGGCTTGCGTTTCCACTACAAAGGGTACCCTTTTGGTGGGCGTGGTGTACTACAGAGAGTTTCAGTCGACGTCATTCTCACTCGAATAAATGTCTACAGTAAAGCTGTACAGGTCGTTCACATTATATGAGAAGCTCTTCTAACAAAACAGATGCTTTAAACATATTATTACTTGTTTATAAATATTTATTACTAACATTTCTATGAACATGATTTGATTATAACTGCACATCAATGACAGTGTGACAGTGTTACAGCCAACTGTAACGTCTGCAAATATATAAAATAAATAAATGCAACATGTATGAGCCCATACAGACCCTTACAGTCTCCAATATGTTACCACTTACAGATAAACTACACACAGCATACATTAAGTCCTTATTTGAGTTCAAAAACAACACGCAACATATACAGTAGCCCACAGTCAGAGCTAACCTCTCATCTGTATCTTTAATCTTCACCAGCACATGTAGCCTCTGTTAGAGAGTAATTTCGTCATTCCGAGTTCATAATAGTCCAAAAGGTGATGATAAACATGGCAGTTTGTTCATGATTTGTTCATGGCAGATTGTTCAGGTTGCTGAAACTATTTGCTCTTGTGTTTTGTTGGGCTTCTCCTTTTTTCCGAGCTTCACTCTCGCGTTTGTCCTTTTTCTTTCTGAATGGATCAGATGTTGAAGACGCTTCATTAATCACACACACGTTATTATCATCAGCTCAAGAAGTTCGTTATATCAAATCTAGACACGATCGCGAGCTCCCTGGAGAAAGCGGAAACCACTCGCACTTTTAGACGGCCTCGTAAAACAACAACAGGACACGGCAAATTCTTGGCTTTGTGGCTGTTCATCAAGACAACAACAAGGTTTGTTTTGAGCCCGGGTCATCCATGAATCATTATTATATGCATATAGTTGTCTCGACTGTGTATTTAAAAACATGGCAGCTCCATTGTTTTGATTCTGGCTAGCTCCACGAAATTGTGACGTATCTCTGTAAACCAATCAGCGTTCAGCTGCGCGTGTAGCTCCACCTTTTGGTACCCTTTCTCGTCTTTAGTACCCTTTCAAAAGGGTGGCGAAAAAGTAGTACAGTACAGTTTGGTTTGGTACACTTTTGACAGTGGAAACGGCCATAAAAGCGTACCGAACCGAACCGTACCGTACCACTCAGTGGAAATGGGCCATTGGTAAGAAAAGATGTGAACAAAAACTACGACGGAAAAACTTTAACCAAACAAATTCCATATGCGCATTAAAATAAGTCATGTGGTTTTGTTATGAGATCATGTGATGATAAAATGTGTGTTAATGGATAAACCAGCAGGCTGAGCACATTGTAAAACATCTGAAATGTTGTTTAGGTCATTCTAAAACGCTTAATCATTTCAGTATTAGTGTTATTATATTATTAATGACCTCCAGAATTGTCAAGTGTCTGTGCTCTGCGTCTCACGCCTTCAAACGCCACGGCATGTCAGGATTGTCTTCTGAGGTGCAAGTCTTTAATAAGTAAAGAGAAGATTGACGCAGCTTCTCCTACCGCAGCTAATTTCGTTTTTGATATTTAGCGCCAGTTAATCAGGAAGTGACAATTTTGTTCTCTTTGACTCGTTGGATGGAAACGCAGCTTTATTTGCACGTCTTTTATGCAATATTCCAGTTTTGCGAGTAAATTTAATTCACATTTTTGGATAGAAACATAGCTAGTGCTGTCTAGTGCTGGAGGATGAGAGAGCTCCAGGATTTCATCTAAAATATATTCGTTTATGTTCCGAAGATGAACGAAGGAGGAAAATGACGGTGAGTAGCCTAATTACTAGCTGATATTTCATTTTGGGTTTAACTAAACCTTTAATTCCAAACTCTACATTATAATGAATGACTTGTAAATGTAATTAGTGCAAATGCGAGGAACAGTTTGTTTGCAAGCTGTGATTGTCACCATCATGCCAAACTGGAGGTCTTTACAGAAGTGACGAGATGAGAAACCGAGTCTCTGACTCCCTCTGCTGCCGTCATCAGCATTTCTTTCTGGAGACAGACTGACCCTGATGGAGAGAACACACAAAACCAGCACACGTCAATTCAGATCTACTCAATGTAAATATTGATGTATTTTTATTTCATTTATTAATAAAATCATTCATTTGTAGATAAATGTTTAATAAAGATTTAATAAAGGAAACAAAATAGTTTATTTAATGGTTCTACTTTATTTTGCTTGTCTTAACACTTCTATTTTTTAATAAGGCTAAGGTTAGGACAGTAATTATATTCATTATATATTC
>CAIGQZ010000461.1:3721991-3743011 GCA_903798205.1 Danio tinwini
TTTAATAAGGCTAAGGTTAGGACAGTAATTATATTCATTATATATTCATAAATATATCAGTAAAATGTCAATGCAGTTAAAGACTAAATTATATTACTTGTCTTAACACTTTTATTGCTAATAAGGTTAAGGTTAGGGCAGTAATAATACATTTATAAATATACCACTAAAATGTAAATGCAGTTAAAGACTAAATGATTAGCCCACCTGTGAAATTTTAACCCCTTTTCAAATATTTACTAAGTGCTGTTTCCCGAAGACATTTTCTACATAGTAGTTTTATTAACTTATTTCTAATAACTGTCTTTGAGATAATGAAAGTACATAATATTTGACTAGATACTAGTTAATTAATAATATTTTGCAAGATACTATAGTATTCAGCTTAAAGTTCACTTTACCAAAGTTAATTAACTTACTTTAAATGAGCTAATTGGGTTTATTTGGCAAGTCATTGGACAGCAGTGGTTTGTTCTATAGCCAATTGAAAAATTATCATTCAATAATCTTAATAAAGCTAATATTGACCATGGCAGTTTTTACATTTAAATTCATTTATAAAAGTGGCAATAGACTCTTCATAAAATGCTTTTAATTCATTACAAACGTCTCTCGGTTGCTTAAAATTACTATTGAATGCAAAAACAACTAAATACATGATCTTTACCCGATTATCAATACACAATTTTAATATTACAACGTTAAATGGCACACAGATTAAACAAGTTGCATCTCATAAATATTTAGTTGTCAGCACGCACCTCTGAATGTTTTAAAATAATTGGATGTTGTTTATCCTAGTGCCTTAAAATTTGTCACTGGTTCAAGAGCATGCACACATCGCTGTAATTTATAGAAAATGACAGAATGGACCTCATTACAGTTAAGGAGAAAACAACATATCTTAGTTTTCATTTTTAAAGCATTAGTTGGTAAATTACCACAGTATATGTACTGTTCGAATACTTACAATGCCACATCAGCACATATACTCTTACTTAACATGCCATTTTTTACAGAGTTAGGTCGATCTGCATTCTCTAAGTATGCTCCATATGCATGGAATATGCTTCAACATATACTACATATGAAATCCATACCATCTATCGCTATATTTAAAAATATTTTAAAGACTTTCAATTTAGAACAGTGCACATGTTTTAACAATTGATTATGATTTATACTATTTTTGTGTGTGTCTATGTGCTGTGACATGTATTATTTTTTTTTTGTAACTTTGTCCTTTGCTGCCTGTCTTGATCAGGACTCCCTGGTAGAAGAGATATTGTATCTCAATGGGACAATGGGTTAAATAAAAAATTATATATATATATATATATATTCCAATTTATTCCAGCCCAAAAAAATAAATACGCCAGAATAAAAATACAACATAAAAAATGTCCTTGCTGTTTTCAAATATTTGAAAAAAAACTAAAATTTTAATGAATGGCTAATAAATGTCCTCGACTGTATACCTATACTGTACCAAATTTAATGTCAAAAAGTCAAGACAACAAACATTTTTTTATGTTGCTTTAACCCAGTGTTTTTCAACCACGTTCCTGGAGTACCACCAACACTGCAAGTTTAGGATGTCTTCTTTTGCCGCGATCACACTAGAGTTTGAGCATGCGAAACCCTGTTGTACGGCGCTGCAAAAAGGGGCGGGAATAAACAAGATGATTGGACATTAAAAAAAGTGAGCGATTGGTCCATTTTTAAAATTTCTGTCCAGAGAGGTCATGTTTTGATTTTGATTGGTCTCACGCAGTCAAGTGATGCGATTTTGCAGGTCAGATTTCACCAACCTTGAACTTTCAAACGAAGTGAACTCTGAAACTTGTCACACGAGCTTGCGTTTACAGTCTGACGCATTCGCGTGTGTATTAATGAAACTCTATAGGTGCGTCCCAAATCGCATACTTATGCACTATTCTACACCATTTTGTAGTATAATTTGTGTAAGTAGTGCGTTAACACTGAAAACTCTAAAAATAATAATTGCACTTTAATTACCCAGATGATGCACTCATTCAACTGGTAAAATGAAATGTGGAATGATGGACACTTCACGCAATCAATAACCGCAGCTTTGCTCATGTAGCGGAAGGGGCGGAGCTATCAGGTGCACATGTTGGATAACTTTATTTATTTTGGGTTGTGAAGACAAAATTCTCCTACGAGAGTGATTATAGCACCCACCGATGGTGAATGCGGACCGTCAAACATCATCTAGGAAACAGTTTGAATTTCCGTTTAGTAAAAAAAACCATTAGTGTTCAATTTGGGACAACACTACATACATATACTATGCTGTTGAGTGTGTAAGTGCATAAGTACATAGTGCTTAAGTGTATAGTGTGCCATTTAGGACGCAGCTTATGAGATGAAAAATCCAGTGTGACCGCGGCTTTTGTCTGTCACACCCATTACAGATCTTTCAGTCATCTTTCTGAATCAGGTGTGTTTGGTTAAGGAGACAAGGAAAATGTGCAGAGCTGGTGGTCCTCCAGGAACGTGGTTGAGAAACACTGCTTTAACCTATTTTAATATGTTGACTGTTTCAACTACATTTTTTAAGTTATACAAAGGTAAATTTAATATTTTTCGTCAGTTTGATTAATGTAAGTTGAGATCACTAAAAAAGAATAAAAGGAGTTTTAAATTTTTTAAGAACCATTTTAAGGTGAATATTATTAGCCCCTTTAAGCAATATTTTTTTGATTGTCTACAGAACAAATCATCGTTATACAATGACTTGCCTAATTACCCTAACTTGCCTAATTACCCCGAAAAGCTTTTAAATTGCACTTCAAGCTGAATTTTAGTGGCTTTAAAAATATCTAGTAAAATATTATTTACTGTCATCATGGCAAAGATAAATGAAATCAAATATTAGAAATAAGTTATTAAAACTATTATGTTTAGACATGTGTTGAAAAACCTTCTCTCTGTTAAGCAGAAATTTGGTAAAAAATGAAAAGGGGAGCAAATAATTTTTCAGGGAAATTCAGGAAGACTAATAATTCTGACTTCTGATTTTGTATCTACAAAATATATGCATAATATTAAATGTATAGTAATGTTTTGTGTATTTTTATAGTGCATTTATTGTGTATGGCCATACACCCAAAGCGCTTTACAATCATGAGGGGAATCTCTTCACACCACCACCAGTGTGCAGCATCCACTTGGATGATGCGACGGCAGCCACAGGACAACGGCGCCAGTGCGCTCACCACACACCAGCTATAGGTGGAGTGGAAAGACAGTGATAGAACCAATTCGATGGATGGGGATGATTAGGAGGCCATGACGGGAAAGTGCCGATTAAGAGACTTTGGCCAGGACACCGGGGTTACACCCCTACTCTTTACGAGAAGTGCCATGGGTTTTTTTTATGACCACAGAGAGTCAGGACCTCGGTTTAACATCTCATCTGAAAGACGGATTCATTAAATGATTCATTAAACCTTACATTTAACATTTAAATGTACAGGGTGGGCCATTTATATGGATACACCCTAATAAAATGGTAATAGTTTCCTGAATACAGTTTCCTGAAAAGTGGATAGGTTGTCGTGGGCCAATTGAATGGCCCCCAAGATCTCCCAATCTGACCCCCATAGACTTTTATCTTTGAGGTCATCTGAAGGCAATTGTCTATGTAATTTATTAAGGTGTATCCATATAAATGGCATTACAAAGTTGCTAACATAATAATAAAAAAAACTGCAGAAACCTGAGGCTGTATATAGAGAAAGCTCATTTCGAAGTCTCTGTACAAGCTCACAGAGATCCTCCTCGTTGTCCATCTCTGAATCCTCTAAGTGTTCATCCGGTGCTAAATCTGACATGCATCCATGAAATAAAGAAAGATCCTGTCTGTCATGTTGTAGCTCCTCCTCTTCTGTATGCAGCTCCTCCTCTTCTTCATGTAGCTCCTCCTCCTCTTGCTGTACTAAAGCTGTGTGGTCGTCCTGACTCAGAACACTCTCTGTGTCATCCAGATTTGTGGAGATGTCCTCTGAAACCTCATACAGAGTGTCCTCCTCCTCTTCGAACCTTTGTTCCTGATGTATTCCACTCTCCTCCTCTTCATGTTCTGTGCTGGAGCTTGCATGAGGTTTTAAACATCCAGGTTGTGTCCAGTTATTCTCACTAATGCTGCCATCTTGTTCTGGTTGAAGGTTTGAATGGGATGTTTTGAGCTCTTCTTTGTGCCTCAGACTTAACAACTGGGACAATGACAAGGAAATGCAGTTAAATAATGTGTTGTGTGTTACTAGTTACGGAGTAAAAACTCTGTGATTTATTTTTTTGAGTAAAATAAAAATAATGTGTCACATGACATGATCTAATATTGTATTGTCGTTCCAAAATAGCTATTGGTAACACTTTAGAATAATGGACTATTAGTTAATCTAAGTTAATGTATTTACTAACATTAAAGCTGCAGTAGGTGATTGTCTTCAGAAACATTTTTTGTTGTGCTGGTTGAAAGTCTCTTCACATTCCCATAGTATTAATTAAAGTAAATGATCTAAACAGGCCCGGATTAAGAATTTAGAGGCCCTACAATGTCTTGTAGGGCCCCCTACAAGGCCGCACCCCTATAGCTGAATAAAAAAAGAAGATTAATATAATATTTTTTAAATAAAGTTAATCTATAATATTTTGCCCACATTTTTTAAATAAATGACATAGTACATATATTTATAGTCTACAAAGATTTACCTGATTTTAAAATCATTTAAAGCACACTTTGATAAAAAAATAATAATAATATAACTAATGAAAATTAATGTTTTTTAATATACTTGTTCAAGTTTACTGAAGCAGTACTAAAAAATTATATTTAAGGGTATTTTTAATGTATAACTTCTACAAACTTATAATGCATATGATTTGGATATAACACCTCTCCAATCCAGTCTATGAATCTGAGTCTTCCATAATACACACACTCCCTCGTGATGAAGAAGAGAAGGCAAAAAGCACTTGATTATAAAGCTGAAAGTATCTGAAATCACACACACTATACCAGTTCTCTCCTGTCTCTCTTCTCTTCAGGGGCTTTTTCTGTCTCTCTCTCTGTCTCTCTCTCCATGAGGTCAGAAAATATTGGTGAAGCAGGGCGACTAACATTGTAAATACAGATTAATTATATGATTAATTAGATGTCGCTAACATTTAACACCAGGTGGAAAATAACTGTTTTTAGAATATTTATTATTATCCTTATTAAATACCTTGTGACTCATTTTATATACTTTATTTAAATTTTTAAACAAAAACATTTCCTTTCTATTGAAAATAAATGTATTTCCTATCTGATATGTAATGGGGGAAAAAAGACTAACGTGTTCATCACACACTGGATTCGAACCAGGTTCATGATCGGTCGCCTCAAAACACGTTACTATACTCTCTACGAGCTACGCCACACCCACCTGCTGTCTATTGTGCTCTTTAGTTATATTGTCTCTGTTGATCAAACGGCGCTGGCGGGAAGCACTCAACTAGCTTATTTTCAACGATGTGCGCTATTTGCACTTAGCCTAAATAGACACTCCAAAATCAGCATTTCCCCCCCCCTCGCAGGGGCCCCAAGTGCACACGGGCCCCTGGACCTGTGCCCATAATGCCCATTGGTTAATCCGGCCCTGGATCTAAATGTATTGTATTTTTATATTCTGGGTAAGGCATAAAACAAAAAAATTTTCATCTAATTAGAAATTGTCTGGGCGATAATTCCCAACTGCACACCTCTGTTCACGCAGATCCACCGATGTGCATGCACGCTGCGATCACGTGGACACGAGTGACAGCGTTAAAGAGCCCCTATTATACATTAAAAAGGGTCATATTTCAGTTTTATGGGTCTCCAACAACAGGCTGATATGCATGCAAGGTCAAAAAACACTTTCATGGTCTTATAATATGCATTTATTTTTACCCAATTATCCCAGCGACTCCCATATGAATTGTTCAGCGATTAATTTTTTTCCAAGCCCCTCCTAAGTACCTCTGCACTGATTGGACCGATGACAGCCTGTTGCGGTTGGTCGACAGTGTTCAGCGCGAGACAGTAAACTGCCCAGCGCGGTTTATCAAGAGCCCGGGTCGCCAACATTGGTATTGGATCCGATCACAGCGGACGCCCGAAACACGCTTCAAAGTAAACTTACTAACACCACAGTAAACAGTACCCGGTTCTCAACAGTGTTATTCAGACACCTCACCCCCGAAAGCAGTTTAGTTAAACACCAGAAACTCATTTCAATCCATAAACAAAGCAGCACGCATCGCGCTTTCAACGTGGCATTAGACGCAATATGGAAATATAGAGTTAACCTGATACAGTGCAAGGGGTTACAAGTAACAACACAATTAAATACATACTTTACAAGCTAGAGAAAACAAGGAGGCAGCTATTTACTTACATGTATGAAATGTGTCATGGGCTAGGTCTGATTTCATTAATTATCTTTCATTTTGGAGCTTTTCTCCCTTCTCAGCTGTCATTTCTATTTGCAATCATTGCTGTGTCACCCCTTGCGTGTTATATGTTCTCAGGGCTTACCTGTACTCTGCTTTGCCCCCTTTGTTTGACTTGTACCTAATAATTTGTCCTTATTTTGCACGCCTTACACCAAATTCTGTGAGCATCCTATTCTGTGACCCTAGTAGGCGCTGTTCTCACTGTTTGGCTTGAACTCGCTCCTACAGCATACTCTCACATTAATGCACTGGAATGAACTGTTCAACACTAGTATCTATAAAACAAAATGGAGGAAGAAACTAATCCATGAGCTGTGTACTGAAAGTTCATTGTAAGCATGTAGATGGCTGAAGCACTTCTTTCCCTCACACTTCAAATAATATCCAGGTAAGCACAGCGTCTTCATGACTTCAGGATCTGTTTGTCTTTCCTGCTGTGTTAGTGGACGGAGCCGCAGGTTTAAATTTTGTGGGTCTGCGAGCAACCATTATGTTTCGTATTGACGTCAAGCTGAAACGGCTAAAGACTCATTATCAAGATGATTCATTTAAACCACTGAGTCGACTCTTTTTTTAAATGAATCAATAGTTTTAAAAACTGTCCACTTCAGATTTAAGCTTTAGCTGGATATTTCACTTCACTTGGAGCTGTGTTACACACTACATGGAAGGTCAATTTCAAAACCCATAATAGGGGCTCTTTAAAAACAAATGCTCAATCAAAACTTTTTAAAATCCTGAATGAATATTGGAGTTACTGTTGCATGCTGGAGGAAGGACGACATTTCTTTTAGACAGATAATGTTGTTTTAAAAGTATTTTAGTCCCACAAAGCTGATGTAGATTGTGTTGTTAAGAATGGGTTATATGCATGGAAGTGTTGCTCAGCCACTAAAATCTTCTAGCGAACGATTGATGTGACTATTTTCAATTTCATAAGGGACCTTTTACAGCATCGATAATGTAGATTTTATTTAGTGTAACAACAAAACATCAGTAAACAGTGCTATTCCGCCTAGCCTGCTTTACTGAGCTGAAGATAATTTTGTATTCACATTGGTTCATTTTTGAACAATGACAATCTGTGACACCTATATTCTTTATCAAGCTACTTTGAATATTCGGTCTGAAATTGCATGTAAGTATGGCTTAGTAATAAGTGTAATTCCTGCACGCCGCCGGCCAACCACTAAGCATACAGTATTCGCTTTAGGACAAAGTGTGAGAGAGTGAGACCAGCGATCCTTGCATGCAAGAAATACTGCACATCATGACAAGTTTTGCTTGGTGCACAATTGAAAGCGTGCTGAATATAATTCAGTTTTGTTCAGAATTGTAATATTATAAAGTACTATAAAGGTTTCTAACTGGCAAATAATATGATCTAGTGGGTCTCTGTCATCTTTAATTTGCGCGTTTGCGATTTCAGGAGCAGGGATTGGATGGCAGGGGAGGGATTGTGTTTGAAAGATATTATGCTTACCGGTTAGCATTTAGACAGATCACCTACTGCACTTTTAACTAAGTATGAATAATCTTTCATTAGTCATAGTTATAATGCAATAACTAATGCATTATTAATATCCAAAGTTGTGCTTGTTAAAATTAGTTAATGCACTGTGAGTTAACAAACTAGCATTATTTAATTTAAAAAACATGAATTCAGTTAACAAAGATAAATAAATACAATAATAAACATATTACCAATTGTTTGTTCATGTTAGTAAATACATTAATAACTAATATACCATCATTTTAAAATATATCATTATTTTACCTAGCCATTCTTTCTTGAAAAATATAGAAGATTATGTAATTCTGATTTAAATATTTTGTTTGTTATGAATTATATAGTTTGTCTCAGTCCTGTAAAACACAGAGCTGTTCATATCCTTGAACAATTATGCTTTTTCATGCTTTTTTTTCATCTGCAGTAGTCAGATGGCACCACAGTCATGTAGTTTTTTACATGTTAGAGTTCTCAGAGCATTTTGTTTAAGTTGTAATTTACTTTATAACGTTTTATGAGGACATCAACAAGCTGGAATCGCATAGTTGTTTAATTCTCATAATTCAAACAGATCTTAACATGGAGTGAACTTAACGCACATACTCATTTTACCACTATATTGTACATGCACTCCAAAAATGCTTATATGTATGTTTAGATTGCGTATATACTCTGCAGGCACAGGACGTCAACAAGACATCACATTGACGTTATACTCCAATGTACCTCAACGTCATGGGGACGTTGAATTTCGTTTGGAAATGAAAATCGGTTGACGTCAGAACCCCAACGTCAGGCTAACGTCAATGTCCAATGCCCAACCCAAAGTCAACCATACATTTTTGTCTAAACATGTTTCAACTTGACGTTGTGTGGACGTTACTACTATAACATCTATCAGATGTTGGATTTTGGTCATTTTCCAACACAACCTAAAATCAACTAAATATCAACGTAATTCGACGTTGTTATTAGACGTCAAAATAATGTTGTCCTTACTGTAACGTTATTGTTGTTTATTACTATAAACTAATAATTTGCTATTTGTTAGAATGTGTTGTTGTGTTGATTTTATTATTTATTTATGAATAACACAATGTTGGATAGTATCTTATTTCATATAATCTGTATTATATTTAGATACATTTTAAAATGTTCATAATCAGATTACAGTAATACTTTAATAGCTAACTTGATTGTAAATTATTCTCACAATTTTCTAATAACGTGATTCTCAATTCTTTTGTTTCTTTTTGTATTAAATGTTTTCCTTCATATGATTTAGCTTTGAATATTCACAAAATATACATAAATACTGTAGAATAAATGTATTTATGATCCATGCTTAAGAATATGAGGGTGAATCGAATAAATATGGAAAACAGGCAGGTTATCAAGTCGTTTGTAATCAGTTAACTTCTAGCTTGCACTTGGCAAATATTCATCACATTAAGATGAATGGAAATTTTATATGAACATAGCTAAACACAAGTTTTTTTCTTTTTTGTGTGAAATAGGCTTTTTTCATGTCACCTAATGTTAAACTGTTGTGTTTTACCATTTTTTATTAATTCAGCTGATCTCCAGATCTGGCAGAAACACTTTTAGCTTAGCTTAGCATAATTCATTAAATTGGATTAGACCATTAGCACCTCACTCAAAAAGTTTATACTCAAAAAAGAGTTTAGACAATTTACCCAATTTAAGCTTGACTTTTGAGCTTGATATTCTATAACAAGTCTAATGGCAATAAAAAGTTGCTATTTTCTAGGTAGATATGGCTAGAAACTGTACTGTCATTCTGGCATAATTAAGGAACTTTCCTGCAGTACCATGGCTACAGCAGGCACAATGACATTACGGAAGAATCCAACTTTAAATAAAAAAATTATCTAAATTATCTAATTATCATTCACTTGCCTTCGGCTTAGTCACTTTATTTATTCAGAATGCCCTTCCAGCTGCAACCCAGTACTGGAAAACATCCATACACATTCATTCAGACAAATACACTAAGGCCAATTTAGTTTATTCAGTTCATCTAAAGTGCATGTCTTTGCACTGTGGAGGAAACCAGAGCACCCAGATGAAACCCACGCCAACACGAAGAAGAAAATGCAAACTCCAATCAGAAATGCCAACTGACCCAGCCGGGACTCGAACCAGCAACCTTCTTGCTGTGAGGCGACAGTGCTAACCAGTGAGCCACCATGTCACCTATCTTAAACCTTTTTTGAATTTTTTCAGTGAAATGCTAATGGTCTAATCAGATTCAATTGTTTGTGCTAAGCTAAGCTAATAGTGCCAGATTAAAAATGATAAAACTCAACTGTTTAACTCTAAGGGAGTTTTAAAGTGAGCCTATTTGTGGAGTGTTCATTGAAAGATGGCAAATAGGCCTAGATAAATCTTCATGCTGCTTCTCACATGTCTGACTGTGTCCAGTTCATCCTCCAGATGCTGGTTCTGTTGGTTGAGCATCTCCATCATGCTCTTCAGCTCAGTGCATTTGTCCTCCAGTGAATCATGCTCTGACTGAGCTGCGACTCTCCACACCTGAAACTCTTTCTCCAGGAGCCTGATCATAACATGCCAAAACATACATACAAATACACTGAGCTCCAATACAATATTTTCCATTCTTTCTGTACGATTTATTTTAGCATCTCACCATTTATCCCTCTGCAGATCCCTCATGGCCTTCTGAGTAACACTGATGTCTTTCTGGAGTTCAGCTGTTTCTCTCTGAAACACCATAGATATAAAGGTATTCATAAGCTGATCATTTATTATGCATCATGATAATCTAGCAAAATTTATATTTCTTAAGGTGTAGTATCAATATGTTAGTCTTTAGGTTATCTATATACGTTAATGTATTTCAAAACAGTGACAAAATTCACCGTCGCACTACAATATTGTAAGTAAAAAGTGTTTTATATTGTCAAAAATCATGATTTCTTGATGTCTGAATTAGTGTAGTTTTTCAATCATGAATCATTGTGTAAACAAAATATTTTATTTTAATGTTATTTTGGCAATACTGAATTTTTTTTGTATTTATAGAAGTTTATTCATTCATTCATTCATTTTCCTTCGACCTATTCTCTTATTTATCAGGGAACTATTCTGGCATGTTTTACGCAGCGGAAGCCCTTCCAGTCACAACCCAGTATTGGGAAACACCCATCTACTCACTCTCACATTCACACACACTCATACACTACGGCCAATTTAGTTCATCCAATTCACCTATAGCGCATGTCTTTGGACTGTATGGGGAAACTGGAGCACTAGGAGGAAACCTATGCCAACATGGGGAGAACATGCAAACTCCACACAGAAATGCCAACTGGCCTAGCCGGGACTCAAACCAGCGACTTTCTTGCTGTGAGGCGACAGTGCTAACCACTAAGCCACTGTGCTGCCATTTATAGAAGTACTAAATGGTAATTTTCCTAATTCTACAACTTTTTTCGAACAAAAACATGTCCTTTAACACAGGCGAACTAAACCAAAAAGCAAGGTGAGCACCCGCTCAGGGCCCTGGGGAATTAGGGGGCCCCGACCAATGCCAAGAAGCCTATATTATTCATATAGCTCATATTTTCTATCATATGTTGTGAAATCTGTCTATAAGCCATACCATACCAAGTTTTTAACGTTATTACTTCTTTTCAAACTGGGGGTCCCCATAAATAGTGGAACGTTCCTTCCGTACTGCACATTCATTCATGTTTTTTCTTTTCAGCTTAGTCCCTTTATTAATCAGGGGTCGCCACAGCAGAATGAACCGCCAACTTATCCAACATATGTTTTAAACTGTGGATGCACTTCCAGTTGCCACCCATCACTGTGAAACACTCATACACTCTCGTTTACACACATACATTACGGACAATTTAACTTACCCAATTCACCTATAGTGCATGTCTTTGGACTTTTGGGGAAAACCGGAGCACACGGAGGAAACCCACACGAACACCTGGAGAACATGCAAACTCCACACAGAAATGCCAACTGACCCAGCCGAGGCTCAAACCAGCGAACTTCTTGCTGTAAGGCAACAGCACTACCCACTGCGTCACCGTGCTGCCCACTACTGCACATTCAAAAATTTAAATCTAATCTCAAATAGAGCTATTTAACTATACATAGTTTGTGAATTGTTTTTATTTGTGAATTTATTGTATTTCATTTTACATTAAGATGAAGTTTCCACTTAAAATATATTTAACATGCAGTTTATTCACAAAAAAAACAGAATCTAAAGAGATAAAAATATCTGTAGAGAAAGAGTGTGTGTGTGTGTGTGTGTGTGTGTGTGTGTGTGTGTGTGTGTGTGTCCACAGGTGAAATGTGTTGAAATTTAAGAACTGTTTATCAAATAGAAAAATAATATTTTTCTTGCTCAATTTATTATTATTTCTACACATTACCTAATTTGCTTGTACACGAGTTGACAAACAAGGCAAAAGTAAAGTGGCAAGTGCTGAATTATTAAAGTTGAATATGCTTTCAAAATATATGGTCTCCTTTTATACTGTAGATCACCTGCTCTCACATTAGGGTTTTTTTTTTTTGAGGAAGGTTGTGGGAGGCTCACAGGGAATGGTCTTTTGTTTGTTTGTTTTTTTTCCCTTTTGTTTTGTTCTAATGTTCTTTTTTCAAATGACTATGTTATAGGGATGTGGAATATATATATTTTATTTTATGTGCCTTTCCAGAGACTTTGTGACTAATTGGTCACCAATATTAGTACTTAAAGATGGTATGATGTTTCCCTTTTTTCTTCTTCTTTCCTTACCTCCATCTATCTATTGGCTTATTTACTTATTTTCCTTTTTTTAAGGATTACTATAATTTCTACAACCCATTGCACATATTTTGTAAAACTTGTCTTTGATTATGTCTATAAAAGCACATTGTACATTCATTTTGATAACCTTAAACATGTTTCAAAAAAATTAATAAAAAAATATTTTTAAAAAAATCACTTAATTGGGAAATTCAAATAATTTCTTTTAATATGCTTCAATACTGGAAAGAATTGCTGTTTATAAAGAGATTTTTGGTAACACTTTATTTTGATGGTCCATTTGAGTATTAGTAGACTGTCTGCTTAATATCTGTTGATACTGCTCCTTCAACAGACATTTAACTGACTATAAGACACTTTGCAAGTACATGTCAACTTACGCTACCTCTAACCCTAACCACAACCCTAACCCCAACCTAACAGTCTACTTATAACCTAATGAGAATTAGTTGGCACGTAGATGCAAAGTAACCTTAATTCGACAAACGGACCATCAAAATAAAGTGTGACCAGATTTTTTTCCTTAATTTTTGAAATGCCAAATGTACCTGCAATTATAGAATCACACAAGCATCCAAAGCTTTCAGCTGGTCACTTTAGGACAGGAGTCAGTGTGGGATCAGTGGATGAAGGAAGTGCTTGGAGTTAGAATAGAACCAGACAGGACAGGACCATGCAGAGACAAAGAAGCCAGGAAGTTTTTTCGGACCAGCAGAGGTGAAGAAGTCAGGATTCTGGGCAGGACCAGTGAAGGAGGAATGGATTGTGACCGGGACACCCTCAATTAATATTACTTAAAGAGATAGTTCACCCCCAAAAATGAAGTCCAGTGAAATGTTCTCACTATTTACTTACCCTCAAGTGGTTCCAAACATTTGTGTGTTTCTTTGTTCTGTTGAACACAAAAAAATATATATATTAAAAAAAGCTGAAAACCTGTAACCATTGACTTACAATGTAGGATAAAATACTATGGAAGTCAATGGTTACAGGTTTCCAGCATTCTTCAAAGTATCTTCTTTTGTGTTCAACAGAGGAAAAAAACGCAAACAGGTTTGGAACAAGAAAAAGGGTGAGTAAATAGTGGCTAACATTTCATTTTGGGGGGAACTATCACTTACATGTATGTGCTATAGACTCAGGGATTGCTTTAGAATTAGATGTATGCAATTTTGCAGTTTTATTGAAATGGCAAATTGAATTTGTACTTATAAAATGAAAAGATGAGTTACCTGAGGGATCTGTATCTCTTCTGTCTGCAGGCTTTTAGACTCTACTGTAACGGCAGCAGGAGCAGCAGTCAGATTTGCTTCAGCAGCATCATGTGTGTCTGAATATGCAGCAAACTGCAGCGCTGGAGACGAGGCACTGCAGACACACACATACACACAAGCATGCAATCATCTGTTTGCTCTTAAACATGTACTATTTGTGGCTAATTCATTGTTAAAACCTCTGTACCTGTAACGCAGCTCTGCACTGGATCCTGCTCTCAGGGCTCTCTTCCTCTCCGCTTCCCTCCGGGTGTGTCGAGGAACCAAAGCATGTCGAGCGCTGGATGCCAGTGATGCCATCGACTCCTTCCAGGATGGCTGAACAAACCACACATCATTACTGATTCATTTACAGTTCTATTAGAGCATTAAACTAACAAACCTAGATAATGTCTCTATAATAGTATGTGTAAATTATGATATGCTTGTTTGTTGACCTGAGTGCAGTACTCTAGCACAGGATGGGAGGGCTTGTGTTTTCTGCTGCGTCTCTCCGTCAGAAAGCAGCTTTGGCAGAGGTGAACATTCAGGCATTTCAGACAGCGATACCTACAGTTTGAGCAGGTCAGACCATGTCAAACACATATAATCATAATATAAATGTTATTTTAGTATCATTTGTATACTATAACAGGCAGCGCGGTGGCGCAGTGGGTAGCACTGTCTGCTCACAGCAAGAAGGTCACTGGTTCAAGGTCAAGCCTCAGCTGGGTCAGTTAGCATTTCTGTGGGGAGTTTGCATGTTCTCCCCGTGTTTGTGTGGATTTCCTCCGGGTGCTCCGGTTTCCAAAGACATGCGCTATAGGTAAATTGGGTAAGATAAATTGTCTTTAGTGTATGTGTGTGAATGAGAGATTATGGGTGTTTCCCAGTGATGGGTTGCAGCTGGAAGTGTATCAGCTGCGTAAAACATATGCTGGATAAGTTGGCGGTTCATTCCGCTGTGGCAACTCCTGATTAATAAAGAGACTAATCCGAAAAGAAAATTACTGTATATACTATAATATAGGACTTTCTTCCTTTTTTTGAGAAATAAACTAATTTTCAAGTCACCTAGTGTTTTTGAACACATTCAGCCGATCTTCCAGGTCTAATGAAAACACTTTTAGCTTAGCTTAGCATAAATCATTGCATCAGATTAGACCATTAGCATTTCATTATATAATAGTTTTATTAAGAAAAACATTAAGTAATTGAAGGAATAGGTCACCCAAAAATGAAAATTCTGTCACCATTTTCTTACCCTTTACGAGTCCCAAACTATTTTAAGTACATATTGAAGAATTTTGGAAACCTGTAGCCATTAACATCCATAGTAGGTAAAACAAATACTATAAAAGTCAATGGTTACATATTTCAAACTGTATATTTTTTGTGTTCAACAGAATTAAAAAACTGATTTGGAACAAGTAAAAGGTGAGCAAATCATTACTGAATGTTCAGAATCAGAATCAGTTTTATTGCCAAGTGTGCTTCACACACACAAGGAATTTGTTTTGGCAACAGAAGCTTCCAGTGTACATAAAGTGACGAGTGACAACACAAAATTAAATACAAGAAAGAAAAGGCAATAAACATTAAACATTAAACAGAGATGCAGTTGGTCAAAAAGATCTGGATGTTGAGTTGTATGTACAGATATGCTGTTAATATACAGGTTATAAGGTGCTGTGTACAAGTGGTTATGAGAAAGTATTGCACGTTTATTGAACAGTAGGGGAATATTTAACTGTTTATGAGGTAGATGGCCTGAGGAAAGAAACTTTTCCTGTGTCTGGCTGTTTTTGTGCTTGGTGCTCTGTAGCGCCGACCAGACGGTAACAGTTCGAACAGGTAGTGTGCTGGGTGTGAGGCGTCCAGAGTGTTCAACTATACTTTTAACATGTATTTGCAGTTTTCTTTTCATTTGCCATTGTATTTTCCTTTTTGTTTTTATTTGGGTTTAGATTTACGTGGCACGGTGGCTCAGTAGTTAGCACTGTCGCCTCACAGCAAGAAAGTCGCTGGTTCGAGTCCCGGCTGGGTCAGGTGACGGTTCTGTGTGGAGTTTGCATGTTCTCCTCTGTGTTTGCGTGGGTTTCCTCCGGGTGCTCCAGTTTCCCCCACAGTCCAAAGACATGCGGTATAAGTGAATTGGATGAACTAAATTGGTCACAGTGTGTGAGTTTGTGTGTGAATGCAAGAGTGTATGGGTGTTTCCCAGTACTGGGTTGCAGCTGGAAGAGCATTCGCAGCGTAAAACATATGCTGAAATAGTTGGCGGTTCATTCCCCTGATAAATAAAAGGACAAAGCCGAAGGAAAATAAATGAATGAATGGGTTTAGGTTTATATTTGTTTCATTGTTGTCTGTTGTAGTAAATGATACTTAAAATATGATCCCCTGTAGTGATTTTGTTTTTTGCCATCAAGTCTACCAGTAATCAATGTTATTGCTTTCACATGTGTCTTGTTTAGAGTATTTAAGCTGATCCATTCCAGCATATCTTGGCTTGGTTTTTGTTGATCCTAACCAGTTGTTGCTGTAAGTCTGCTCTGGTTATAAGAAGTGTTGTGTTTTGAGCTTTTTTGATTATTATCAAGTCAAACTGTATTTATAGAGCACTTTAAAGACACAAAGGTATAAGATATAATAATATAATATAAAAAATATAAGATACAATATAGTTAAACTACTTAAAAAACAGGGAAAAAAAGAGTTTAAAGAGCTGATTTAAATGAAAACAAAGAAGGGCCTCTGTCTAATGGGCAAAGGCAACTTATTGCATAGTCTAGGACTCACCACAGCGAAAGCACGGTCCCCTCTAAGCTTGCACTTCATTCATTATCCAGTGTTTGTTTGTTTTTTGCCTTTTTCTGTATATTTTTTTCTAAGTCTTGTTCCTTTTTTACCTTTTGGCATTTTTATATTTTGTTGACCAATGATAATTTCTGTTTTTGAAACTGCCTTATGACAAAATTTTGTAATTGTTTTTTTTTCTCCATTATAAGAAATTCTTGACTCGACTGTGACAACAAATGCTTCACTACTTTTATATACACACACGTCTATCACACATGCAACATGCACTGAGCTATTTAACCAACATCAAGAATAAATACTCTGGAAATGCCCACCTGAGGCCAGTGATAGGAAAGGTTTTACAGGCATGGCAGTGAACTCTGTGCTGTACAGCCTCACTCACTGAAATCCTGTAGAGAGTGGACAACCATAAGAGCAGACGCGGCTCTGACTGCAGCCACCAAATAAAATGCTCTTCAGTCACATGTGCACTGATTACCTGTGAGAAAAAAGAATACATATAAAAGGATAAAACTTCAAAGACTTAAGTGTGTTTACATATGTGTGAGCTAATATCAGAAGCATAATATCTGCTAAGGTTTTCAGTCAATCATAAGAATTTAAAGTCTAAATGTTTGAAACTTTGCAAATTATTTTAGTCTGAACTATGCTAAATTAGATCAGAAAAATATATTTATGACCTGTTTATTTTAGTATGATCATTACATAAATTATTTTTTACAAATTGCTAATAAAAATAGCATTTCTCTAGGGAGATGTTATATTCCCAAACCAGTATCATATAGCCTTGTATTTTATATTATACAGTATTTTATATATTCTTAAGCATATTTGATTAAATGAGTGAATTAGTAAATATTACTAGTATTATTAGTAAATAATACTAGTAAATAATACTAATTTTATTAGTAATAAATTATTATTATTATTATTATTATTGTTATATTATAAATGAATTATTATAAATGAGTAAATATAATTTTCCTAATTGTGACACTATTATGAGTATTATGTGACACTAGTATGTTTACATACTTTATAAAAAGTAAAGAAATTTTATATATTATATATATATTATTATTATTTATTTTTATCTTGTCAAAAAAAATCTATAAAATGAAACGTAAATCTAATTTTCCATGTTTATAAAGCAGTATGAAATCATAAAAATGTATCTTATTATTACTTTTATTATTATTAATTAATTAATTAATTATAATGAAATCCCTGGATCCAAGTTTTAAAACTATTCGTTATAAATGACTAATTATTCATTAAGAGTGTTAAAAAAATGTCCATACCCCACTAAAGCAGGACGACACTGCCGTTTCAGCATGACCAAAAACATGGTTTTCTT
Source organism: Danio tinwini (assembly GCA_903798205.1). Classification (NCBI taxonomy): domain Eukaryota; kingdom Metazoa; phylum Chordata; class Actinopteri; order Cypriniformes; family Danionidae; genus Danio; species Danio tinwini. Next base: position 3,740,261 of record CAIGQZ010000461.1, read on the forward strand.
GAACAACAGCTGGAACCTTAACCAGAACATTGAGTGTAGAAACACATTAGCTTTATTTACAAGTCTTTGTAATTCTTTGTCTCTAACTGTGATTTTTTTCGGACCTGGCTGAGGTCTTCCAGCAGGACTCTGAGTGCACTGTGACTGATGGAGCCCCTGTCGCTCTCCTGATTCCCACTGTAGCTCTCGGCCAGTCTGAACAGAGCTGCAGAAACACAAGCACACTCTCAACACTCATGATCATGACAGCATCCAGATAGTTGAGAGCAGAATCAGAATAGGAGATACAAATTAAGCAAATGTGGAACAAACCCCTCTGTTTAGCTGAGAGAGTGTCTCCACAGAGGGCGATCAGCGCAGCCTCCACTGACCTCAGCAGAATAACACCAGTTTGCCCTCTAAAAGAAAGCAGAGACCTTCAAGTATACATTCATAAATGCAAAAATAGACTATATTTTCAAATCGAAATTCATCCCTCGCCTGTCAAACAGTTTAAAGAGAAGCCTTGTGGTTTGATCTATGGCTTCAGGAACGGCCTGATCAGAAAGTTCATGTGAGATACTCCTGAATAGCTCTTCTAGATGCTGCTGTACATCTTCTTGAGCAAGACTAATCATTGGTTCCCCAGAACTCCATAAAGTGTTCAAAATTGGACGCAAATCCTGCAGTGACACCAGATGCACTAAGATAAAAAAATGATAAGCATATAAGTTGGTGAGATAAAAATGTTATGTCATAATGCATTTGGTTTCATTTCACACTGCAGCACACACACATTAGTATTGGTGGATTACACAGACTTTTTACCCTAACCCTACCCCTAAACCCAACCCTTACAGCAAACCTGTAGCATATTTAAATGGGAAAAAAACCCAATAATGTTAGATTTTTTAACAGTTGTGAAATGCAAGGACACAAGGCATGTCCTCATAAACCACATGGACATTATGATAATTAGGCCATAAACACATTATTATACAAATATGTGTCCTCGTTACCACAAAAACCAACACACTCACACACATGTTTGTGTACATGGTTTAAAGGGACAATCTATGGCCATGTTTTTTAAACAGTAACGACCACTTATGATATGGCCCTACCCCTAAACCCAAAACTGAAAGGAAACTTGTGGCAAAATTTGAATATCACAACACTCCATAAGGTATGTTTTTAAGCAATTTGAATTAGAGAGACACGAGGTGTGACCCTGTAAACCACCTTAATAGAGTACAACTAAGACCCAATCCTAATTCTACCCCTTAGCCCTTCCCCTTACCCCTACCCCTCATTTTGCGCATTCATGTGAAGGGCTAAGGGTGTCCCAATTCTCTTTAGCTTGAAGGTGTAGGGCTAAGGGGAAGGACTAGATAGCCCTTCAACCAGAGATTTTTCAGGACCACACTCGAAACCAAGGAGTAAGAAAATTACCCTGAATACAACATCATAACAGCGTTTGTGTTTTACTGTCATGGTAAAAAAAAAAAAAAAACGCTAAAATGCTATCTATAATCCATAATAACTCCTGTATAGTAGTCCCACAACATTCTGAAACTCAATGACACTCGAATACCCTGTCAGATAAGTCTAGTGGCTGGGAATGACCTTTTACAGTGTCTGCTATAATGTTAATGTTGTTTTTTGTGTGTTTACATAGATGAATATGGCCACTGTGTAAATGCGCAGTATAGTTACGATCTTATTGCCACATTATATCGTTATGATATATGCCTTTGGTGATTTCCTGAAGATAAATGCCAAAAAAATAACATAACTGGAATAACTACAGCAGTCACGATCTTCGATCTCAAATGAAGCAAGAGAGGAAGGTTTAGGGGTACAAAAATAGAATTGGGATTGGGCCTAAGTCATACTCATGTCATTATACAACTTTGTGCCCCTGTAAACCAGATATACCTTTACACACATACACACACACACGCGCACAAACGCGCACACACACACACACACACACACACACACACACACACACACACACACACACAAACACAGACACAAACAAAAAAGTACAAAACAGAGAAAACTCACTCTGACATAGTTTTTGTAATGATCGAAGCTTTAGAGCCGCTCTGTAAACTGCAAGACGGACCTCATTCAGACCTTCTGAGGGGAAAAAATATAAGTAAAAACACACGAGTAGACTACAAAAAAGAGTAACACTTTATTTAACAATGCACTTTGCATGCACTTACAAGAGTGATAACAGTACATTGTGCATAACTGAATCATGCATATATTCATATTCATAAAATCTTATTCCTGAGTACATGTTGTTAACTAAAAAGTTACTCCATATTTAAACTGACAATTACAATGGACTTTGCGAAATAAAGTGAAACAGAACACAAACTTATACCCTAAGCAGTACTGGTTTCAATAAATGATAAAATTACTTTATAAATATAGAACATCACGTTGAGCTTAATATGAAAATTCCACTTTAAACACAAACAATAATAAATAATAATTCATATATACAAACACTCACACATTGTCATTTATCATCCTCGATCCTTCTCCTTTCAACATTTTCGGACATTTTCAATTCTAAATAATTGAAGAGTAAACTTACCAATGTTATCCAAATCCATAACAGTCCGCTGCTCGAATAAACAGTGCTTGAATGAATAAATAAATGAATGAATTAAATTGAGTTTTGGTTACAATATACACTCTTTTTTAAGTGTGTGTGTGTGTGTGTGTGTGTGTGTGTGTGTGTGTGTGTGTGTG
>CAIGQZ010000461.1:3743021-3802164 GCA_903798205.1 Danio tinwini
GTGTGTGTGTGTGTGTGTGTGTGTGTGTGTGTGTGTGTGTGTGTGATGGAGACCGAGATGTTTCAACAGATTAGCCTAGCATATAGCTAATTTATATAGACAACAACAAATGAAGTTATAAAAATAAATAAACAATAAGCTATACATCTAACAATGAAAAACATAAAGCCGCTCATGTAAAAATGTACGCCCTGAGTTGACTATTAACTTTTTCAACAATATTTTGCTTTTTAACTGAGGTAGACCAAAACAGAAGACTATAGGCAACCCAGAATATCTGGCAACCACATTCACTCACACCCACCGCGGCCAGTTTTGCGAGGCAAATCCTATTTGAATTGGACGTAAGTATACTGTACATTCTACACGTCTAACTTATAATTATGGGTCATTTCAAAGGTCGAGGTTAGCAAACGAGTTCTATAAATGTGATTTATGTTGTGCAAAACGCTTCTCCTAGCTCACAATGTAGTTAGCCTACTACTGTATACAAAGAAAACGAAAGGAAACAACGAACATGTGAAATCATACGCTCTTTTATCAGACTCGTCATTTAGCTATATTTAATATCGTTTAACGAATACGTGTTCACACATAAAAGTACATTCAACCGTAGCTCACCTGAACGCTGTAATATGAAATAGTTTCCTCGCGTGAACATCAAGCCTCGAGAAACTTATAAACTAGCGGGTACAAGCTGCCGCTTACCTGGTTTGTGTTACTTATTGTTAATAATACATGAACAGAGCTTTTATTTCACTTTGTGCACGTGTCAGGACTACTAGCTATTATTAGGTTATTCTCTCTTTGTAACTTTGTGTATTAGCATGTATTTTATTCATTCATTTTCTTTTCGGCTTAGTACCTAATTAGGAGTCGCCACAGTGTGATGAACCGCCAACTTATCCAGCATATGTTTTACGCAGTGGATGCCCTTCCAGCTGCAACCCATCACTGGGAAACATCTATGCACTCTCATTCTCACACATACACTAAAGACAATTTAGCCTACCCAATTCATCTATAGCGCATGTCTTTGGACTTGTAGGGGAAATCGGAGCACCCGAAGGAAACCCATGTGAACACTGGGAGCACATGCAAACTCCACACAGAAATGCCAACTGACCGAGGCTTGAACCAGACCTTCTTGCTGTGAGGCGACAGCACTACACACTGTGCCACCCTAGCATGTATTCATTTATTCCCTTTATTTTATGGCAATTTCAAATGTCATTATTTTACAGAGATTGTATATTATATTTATTAACCCTCCCCAACAAACCCTGAACACACTGATTATTATAAATACGGATAGAACCAGTAATAAAATATTAAGCATAGGAAAATCTAAATAAAATAAAAGACAGCAAAAATACAATATAATATATATTGGATAGCATTGTAAGTAACATAAAATGAAGGTAATGGATACTGCATTGTAACGTTAATGCAACAATGTAACGTTGTTCCAAACATGAAGTCGCCATAAGGAAGAAACTGATCTGCCAGTGAATACCTGAAAGCTCATACACTCTCAGAAAAAAATGTACATGGTGGTACAAATAATGTTCCTTAATAAGGAACAGTTTTAAACTTTTCTAAAAGTTGTACCTTATATGTAGGGCCAGGCGAAATCTGCGGACGTTTTTTGCAATTTCTGCTGACAATTTTGGTAAAAATCTGCGGATTTCTGCGGAATTATTTTGGCAGTCTCATAACTAAAAGCTTAATATGTGTAATTTAAAAACTGAATAAATTCAGATTTACACACATTTACTCAAGAAAATAAACAGAATTAATGATGGGCTAAAAATCTGTGGGATTCCATTCCAAACATATTTGTACCTGAAGGGTCCATAATGGTACCTCAAAGGTACTTTTTTACGTACATTTGGGGACTAATATACACCTTTGAGGTTCCATTATAGACTCTTTGGGCACAAATATGTATCTTTTGAAAAGGTACTGCCCCAGTATGTGCCCCATATAACATCTTATACAGGTCTTGCCAAAAGTAGCGTTAAAAAAGTTGTCCAATATCTACTTGTATTTGATGTAACACTTTAAATTTAATAAATTCAGACCAGCACAATATGTACTAACATCCACTCTAAGTAGGGCATTGCTCTGAAATTACTCTCAAAATACTACTCTGCTGTCCGCTTCTAATCTTGTCTGTACCTATACTTTTCAGAGACCTGAGAAATGTATGTTCTTGCATGTGTGTTTGAAGTGAACAATTTACTGTGATGTTAATGAAAGATGCTCATATCACACACTGTTAAAATTGCTGTAAAATATACAGTATTACGGTCAATTTTTACAGCATTTCTGGCAATATTTACAAACACACTAATTTTACAGCACTAAGCCTGTCACAATAATTAGTATATTGACTTATCGCACAACACATGGACATGTCCTCAATAATTTTGATGATGCAAGATATATCGCCCTTCCCCATACACAAAAACTAATTCTAACCACATTTTAGCTGATGGTGCAGCCTCTCTATCTCTATTAGAGGTGTCAGTTACAGTATGGTTAAAAAAACACTATAAATTACTATAGTGTTTTCATGTGGGTGCCTGATGACTGAAAATAGATCTGTTACTTTTTTCTAGTTCTTTTTATTTTGGACATTTTTGTTAACGTTTATTATTATTATTATTATTATTATTAGATCAGGATATCTGCTTTCACATTCTGATTCCAATACCTAAGTATTAAATTGTTAAATTAAATTTAACATTCTTAAGAATAAAATATGTGTTTATTGGAAGAGTTTACTTGCATTATGATGCTATTATAGTTTCAAAATGCTCTTAAAATGACAATAATATTGTTTATCGCAATACATTTTGTTGCAATATATCGTACCACAAAATTATAATTATACCAGCACAATTATAATTGTTAATTTACAGTGCACATGTCAATTTTACAGTATTGCTACTGTCTGATGAAGAGTCGTGTGGCTCGAAAGGTTACATGCTTTGTGTCAGCTTTTTTAATTCAATAAATTTGCATTTTTGGAGCTTTGGTGTTGCCGCCTTGGTTGAATTTATAATTTTGCACCTGTTGCGTTTTTTGGCTGAGCACCCAGTTAAGAGGGATGTGCGTGCTTTTGTACAGTTTTACAGTATTGCTACTGGCAACCAAAATTGCCAGTATTACTGTTAATTGTACCACAATATTTACAGTGCAGTTTTTAACCCCTATTAACATTTCTGTTCTTCTCCTCTCTAGTTTTCAGAGTTGATTCTGAACCATGAGTAAAAAGGAATCAACTCAAAGGATTCTCCAACATAAAGTCTTCCTCATAGACACTTTATCTGTAGAAGCCAGTTTCATCCTGCAGAATGTGCAACAAGCTAAACTTATCACTCAGCGTGACTACAATAACCTCTCCGATGTTTCCGAAAGAGAGACCAAAATCATCAAGCTGCTTGACAAACTCATAGGAAGAGGCGAGGAAACGTGTCAACAATTTATAGCCCTTTTAAGGCAGGATTGTGTGTTGGAAAATTTTCCAGTCCTAAATGGTCATGCCATTTTTGCTTCTGCTTCCTCAGTGCAGGAGGTGACATTTATATCATCTAATTATACATTCAAAATGATGTAAATGATTCAAGTATGTGCCTTATCCACTGATGTATGTACGTGTGCTTTTATTTCAGGTCTCTCAATACCAAATAACACAAAATCCACGGGGGATCTGTGTAATCATCAATAATGTCGATTTTACCAGCATGAAAGTAAGAAGGGGATCAGATGAGGATCAAAGTGAGTTTTTTAAATATTCGTTTTTTTGTATTTAGCATTAGATATTACCGTTTGTTACCGTGTATTAACCGTAAATGTCAAATATGGCCAAACATTGGGTTAAATATGGACAAAACCAACCGTTAGGTTATGTGTAATGTCAATGGGATTGAAAAAAATATAACCCAACGTTGGGTTTGGCCATATTTGAACCAATGTTGGGTTACAACAACCCAGCATTTACTAAGGTGTAAAAAATTTTATATATTTAAATTTTAGCTTTAGATTTTGGGTAAAGAAATGTATAAGATAATAAAAATTAGGTTTTATAAAAGTCTTAATTTTAAGTTTTACATCTTTACAATAATTATATTTATGTATAATTTATGGATGGATTGAGTTGCTCATATTCTCTCTTCACTTTTTTTCAGAGTACCTAGCCAAAGTTTTCTGCTGGCTGGGGTTCGAGGTGGTGGCGCACAGAAATAAAACTGCAGATGAAATGAAGAACATCTTGCAAGGTCTTGGAAAGACAGTCGATGGAGACTGTTTTGTGTGCTGCATTCTCACACATGGCATAAAAGAAGGAGTGTTAGGAACCGATGGCAATCTTGTGTCTGATGACGAAATACGAGAGCCTTTCACTGGCATCAACTGCCAAAAGCTAGTCGGGAAGCCCAAACTGTTTTTCATACAGGCATGTCGAGGGCTGAGAAAACAACTTCGGGTGAATGCTCAAGCAGATGGTCCAGGAAATGGCGAGTCAGAGATGGAGGTGGATGGTGATGATTTTGACATCACTATCCCATCTGACACAGATTTCCTGATTGCCAGATCAACCACTGATGGACACGTTTCTTACAGAAAGCCTGACGAAGGCTCCTGGTTCATTCAGTCCCTTTGTAGAAACCTGGAGAAACATTGTCCGCTGTAAGTTTATAAGAATTTCATGAGCATTAGCATGTTTAGTATAAAAATTTAAGATTACAAACTGCTAAAACTATATGTGTTAAAACTATATATAATATTAATAGCTATATGTGCCAATGTAGTTATGTATTTTTTTGTATGTTGCCAGGGGTGCTGACATTCAGACCATCCTGCTTTCTGTGAATAATGAGGTTAGCAGTCAGGGGCTTTATTCCAAACAAATGCCTGTCCATGAAGTCGCCATGAGGATGAAGCTGATTCTGCCGCCAGTGAATAACTGAAAGCTCCTATACTGTATGTGTGAGGCCAATATATCACTCTCAGGATGTTTAATAGGACCATTTATTAGACTGAGTATAATACTACATGCATTTGTCTTTGTGGATGTTTGTTTTACTTTTGAAACCTTTTTTAAATTGGGAACAAAGCTGTTTGGGAATAACCTCAAGGGGATAATGAGCCGTTTTAGATCACCTTTTTTGTCTAATCCTTGTCACTTTTGTATAAACAGAGTTTATTTGCTGTATTTTTCCTGGTACTAACACAATTTATATAGTTTTCTATGTACTTTCTGAATTCTATAATAAAATAATGTTAAAGTAATTTAGTTTCACTGCGTTTTGATATATTACAGTCGTCTGCATCTGCACATCAAGTCAACACAAAAACATGTCACAGCGTCGGATGACAAAACAGAATATTTCAAATGAAGCAATTTACTTAATTCACATTAGTCATGTGACAACAATTGGAATACTTCATCTTAAATATCAGTAATCATTTACTATCGTAATTACAATAAATATGTAGATATCGCAACCACTAGGAACCTATTTTTTTCAACCGAGGCTCATTATTGATACGTACCTCTATATACATTTCTGGAGATCGCAAAATACGTCCTAGGAGGTACGTTTTTTTGAAGTTTTTGTTTTCGCGAATCCACCAGAGGCCGATGTGTACGCTTTTTCAGATCTCAAGTTTCTCTTGCAAGTGCCATTGTGCCTGCTGTTCTCGTGTAAATCTACTAGAGGCCACTGTTGACTGATTGACTGACCGATTACCCCACCCACCCCCTTCCCTAAACCCAACCGACAGTGTTTTTAAAAGCAGTTCAGAAAAATAAAAGCCCTCGCGGCCGCCTGATTTTTACCAGGTTTTCAGATCATACCATGTTCTCACCCTGTTATGTACTTGTTTATTTGATTTGTTTGCCTTTTGTTTTCATTTTACCTGCTTTCTAAAACCGTTCTTCGCCGGACTTAAAACCCATTATCACGGTCAACTCCTCTCTGCGTCTCAATCCGCAGACGTACATGGCGAGTTTCTGGGAAAACTGCTAACAACAAAAAAAATGTCCACCTAGAGGTAAGTGGTCAGCTGGTATGCGCAAAAAGAAACAGAAACCGTGGGCGTGTCATACGGCCCCATAGCGTTCGTTTAAAAGATTAAATGCAGCCATACGTAGCTCTGGCTACATAATTTGTGCTCTCCAGCAATGTATATGGGGTACGTTTTTTTCACCAACACAGGCTCATTCTGAAAACTTGGTCCTATGTTCATTTCTGGAGACTGCAAATTTTGTAGCTAGAGGTACGTATGGCTGCCTTTAATTTTTTAAACGAACGCTACAGGGCGGTGTAACGCCATTCCTTTTCACGCATACCAGCTGAACGCTTACCTCCGTGTGGACGACTTTCCCACTGTAACCAGTTTGTCCCATTAGCTTGTCATGTACATTGGTGGACTTAGTTAACGACGACGGGGTTTGAGTCTGGTGAAGAACAGTTCCAGAAAACGGGTAAGACAAAAACAGAATCCAATAAATAAAATAAACAAGCAAATAACAGTGTGAGAATGTGGTAAAATCTGAAATCGTGGTTAAAATCAGATTAAGGGTTTTCTTTTTTTCTGGATTGCTTTTGAAAATTGTTGGTTGGGTTTAGGGAAGTGAGTGAGCATGTCAATCAATGAAATAGGTTGGGTTTAGGGAAGGAGGAGGGTGGGTCAGTCGATTGGTAGGTAGGTCAGTCAAACAGTCAGTTAACAGCAGCCTCTGGTGCGTTTACGCGAGAACAGCAGGTACGAATGGCACTCGCGAGATAAATTTGAGATCTCCAAAAGCGTACACAGCGGACTCTAGTGGATTTGCAAAAAACAAAAATACGTACCACCAGGGACATATTTCACGGCCTCCAGAAACGTATATAGAGGTACGTTTTTAGAATGAGCCTGGGTTGGTTTTCACAATGAGCCTGTGCTGTTTTTTTAATTGCTTGTTTTAAATCAGTACACGTCTACAAAGGTCTAGAAAGGATTTTTGTAGTATAATAAACTTCTGTTAAAATCAGCTCCTGAATTCCATGAAAATTTGAGGATGCATCGAATGCACACAATGGAAGAGGGAAGTGTAGAATGGTAGCAGCTAGCCAGGCCCACTGCCAGCTTTGAGATCACATATGTCCAGAACAAAAAAGTATGAAGATCTTCTGTGTTATTCTAAGTTCTAATAAATTCACGTTGATCAGACGCAGACTGAGAGAATGAGCTCTAGAGACTGCGGCTGAAGCGTCCACACCTCCTTGCTGCCAGAGCTAATCATTATTAGCATGGAGTTTGTGGTTAGCGATTCAGTACCTTGTTTGCTGAATACAATACTTTAACTTATTTGCTACATTTTTGAAGGATTGTTTTAATTTGTTACTACAGCAATATCTGACAACACTTCATATATGACACTTAAATACATATTCATCTTTTTAACTTTTGCTGAATTAGCATAGCAAAGCCTACAGCAAACAACTGTTAGGGGACTAAATCAAAATAATTATTGGTTAGTGACATCATAAACCTTTTAGTTTACACACTGGAAATATATAACAAAAGGGGCAGGTGGAAGACAACAGTTGGAAACCTCTGGTGTACAGTATAATTGTAATTTGGGGGGGTTGCTCTCTTAGCTACATCCATGTTAACAGTTGTTTTTTTCACTGTGGTAAAATCGTGGCAAGTCTTTGTAATTCTTCTCCATAGAGATCTGAAATATTGCCCTGAACATGAGGGGAGTCCTTTATCCATTGAACCTAATTAAAAGAGAATAAGATTGAGAATATGATTGAGAAATCTTTTCAATAATAGACTTCACTGACAACATACACAGAAGTTAAAACCGCTTCACAAATAAAAAGGGGTTGAGGCAATATTGCTCATCATGGAAAATGTAAACATCACTAAACAACCAGAGACAACGTTACTGCAATGCATGATGTGTCATTTGTCAGTAAGAAGAGTTTATAAAATATATAATATTTATATGTAATAGTATCCGGGCGTCACAGTGGCGCAGTAGGTAGCACGATCGCCTCACAGCAAGAAGGTTACTGGTTTGAGCCTCGGCTGGGTCAGTTGGCTTTTCTGTGTGGAGTTTGCATGTTCTCCCCTTGTTGGCGTGGGTTTCCTCCGAGTGCTCCGGTTGAGATGCAACCCATCACTGGGAAACATCCATGCATCCTTATTCACAATACATACACCACTGACAATTTTAGCTTAACCAATTCACTTATACCGCATGTCTTTGGACTTGTGGGGGAAACCGGAGCACCCAGAGAAAACACAGGGAGAACATGCAAACTCCACACAGAAATGCCAACTAACCCAGCCGAAGCTTGAATCAGCGATCTTCTAGCTGTGAGGCGAACGTTCTACCCACTGCGCCACCGTGCTACCAAAACACATTTCCTAACGCTCATGCAATTGTTAGACTATAGGTTTTTAATGAATTAGAAAACTATAAACTTTTCTTTTATGAATTGTGTAATGTGAGCGGTTTACATTTTACATCATAAGCACTTTACCTCGAAGACCCTTTTCACAATGACGTCACTTCACTTCCCCCTATCGGCAACGCAGTGTATTTTTAGTTCCGGTTTACCTTTGAATGAATGGGAGACATCTCTGGAAAATTTACAAATGAGATTATTAACATCGCACATTCTGATTTAAGACTTTTACAGTATTGGGTATGTGTCCAAATGTTTCTCATTCAATGCTGAACTGCTTTCTGAGTTTGAAAAAGATTCTTTAAGTTATTAAGAAAGGGAATAAGCTATTGCTTACCAAGGAAAGTATGTTTGCAACATTTTCACTTGATAATTAAGTTTATTTCCTCAATTATGGATTTATTTTTACTTTGATGCTGCTATGAATATGTATATTATCTGATATATGTAAATGTTCCAGCATGAGTAAAATTTTTTATTAAATCTTCACATATTACCTGGTAATATAATATAATTAATATAATTATACATGTATATAAATGCAATCAGTTTCATCGTTTATTATTTACTGATCCATTGATTATTATTTTTTGTTCAGTTCCTCCATTTGAATGAATTAAGACTAAGTAATATGAATTAATTAAGTGCTCTACCGCCACCTACTGAATGGATTTAGTTTGATATCAGTACTACATTTTTACTAATAATGTTACAAATAAATTTATAATCTAATAATACTAAATTAAAATGCAGTATTCTTGGTGTTATTTTTGCACTTGTAATTATGATTTTGTTTGATATAGACATAAATGTTGTATGTTCATAAATAAAATACTTTAAAAATGTCAGAGAACTGAGCAGTAGAATGTGAATAATATAAATGTGTTTGTGAGTCAGCTGTTCACGGTACAACCACAGTAAAACACCCACAGTTTTATTTATTACTTATTCTTCAGAACACAAAAAACAACAAAAATAAATTTGACATAAAATAAATGTTCAGCACCCGTGTAAACATCTGAAATCTTTATTTGACAAATGCTGACAAGTACAGACAAACTTCATCTGCAGTGAAGACAGCAACACAAAGCAATAGAAAGTCCCATTTTCTTGGTTCAAGCGTAATTCTGGATGACCCGATTTTTTTCAGATGTCTCATCTTGAATGCAGACAACAGAAGACAGCGTAAGCCAGAGTCTAGCTGTATCTATAGTAGCTAAATATACAGCTGACTGGGTGAGTCCCCGCGTGACGTCATGTGAAAAGGGTCTGATTTACTGTAAACCTTTTTCTTTTACTCCACCCCTAGCCAGCCGGCGTCTGTCTACCTATGGTCTACACTCGGAACTAGCATCCATAAAAGTTTCACTGAAAATCGTTTTGATAAATGACTTGGAGATTGTTAAACTGTATAAAACGACCGGAGCTTTGGTGTTACGACTATCATAATAACCGATGTTTAGTCAATTTTGAGCTTAATAGGGCGCCCAAGCCTTACACTCAATTATGATCTAAGGAAAATTCATTTCACCCGGACGTTTTACGTAAGTATAGCCTATTTGATAATTATGGCCAAATTGGCCGATGTTGTTTGTAAAAGATTCGTATAAACGTGTCTGAAGTTCAAATTGTTTGATAGCTACCTGTTTACATTGATTTAGAAAAAAAAAGGAAAACGAAAGCAAGAAGTTAAGGCTACTTTTCGGAAGACCTTTTAACTATAGACTTACTTCCGAATACACTATTATATCATAATAACTGAATAAGTTTCGAAAGATAAAGCCTACAATTATATAAGGATAGAGTGAAATAAATAGCCTGTCTCCTGCCACATATATATACAGGATATAGTGTATACAGTGAGGGAAATAAGTATTTAATCACACTGATTTTTCAAGATCTCCTACTTAGAAATCATGTCTCTCCACTGTGAGAGACAGAATCTAAAAAAAAAAAAAAGCAGAAATCACATTGTATGACTTTTTAACTATTTATTTGTAAATTACTGAGTGAAATAAGTATTTGATCACTTGCTTTTCAGCCAAATTTCTGACCCTCAAAGACCTGCTATTTTGCTTTAAAACAGTCCAGCTACACTCTGTTAATGATTCTAATTTAGTAGCACTTGTTTGAGGTCACTAGCTGTCATAAAGACACCTGTGCACCCAACAATCAGTCAAAAGTCTAAGTAGCAACATGGCCAAAACCAAAGAGCTGTCAAAAGACACAAGAGATGAAATTGTAGACTTTCATAAAGCTGAAACTGCTACGGGGCAATTGCCAAGAAAGAGCAACTGTTGGAGCAATTGTCAGAAAATAAAAGAGGCTAATGATGATTGTCAATGTCCTTCAGACTGGGGCCCCACGGAAGATCTCTCCTCGTGGGGTATTAATGATGCCAAGAATGGTCTAGAATCAGTCCAGAATTATGCGGAAGGAGCTGATCAATGCTGTGAAGAGAGCTAGGACCACCGTTTTTAAGGGTACTATCAGTAATACAGTAAGATGTCATGTTTTAAAACCATGCATTGCACGGAAGGTTCCCCTGCTTAAGTTAGCCCAAGTCAAGACCTATCTGAAGTTTGCCAGGGACCATCTGGATGGTCCAGAGTATTCATGGGAGAAAGTCCTGTGGTCAGATGAGACCAAAGTAAAACTTTTTGGTCTTAACTCTATTCACCGAACTTGGAGGAAGAAGAATGATGTGCATCATCCCAATAATACCATACCTACAGTGAAGCATGGGGCTGGAAGCATCATGATTTGGGGTGTTTTTCTGCACAGGGGACAGAATGACTGCACTGTATTAAGGAAAGGATGAACGTGGCCATGTATTGTGAGATTGGGCAAAAACCTCCTTCCCTCAGTTTGAGCATTAAAGCTGGGTCTTCCACCATGACAATGACCAAAAAGCACACAGCCAGGAAAACCAAGGAGTGGCTTCGTAAGAAGCATTACAAGGTTTTGGAGTGGTCTAGCCAGTCTCCAGATCTAAATCCAATAGAAAATCTTTGGAGGGAGCTGAAACTCCATGTTGCTCAGCGACAGCCCTGTAACCTGACAGATCTAGAGAAGATCAGTGGGCAAAATCCCTCCTTCAGTCTGTGCAAACCTGGTGAAGAACTACAGGAACCCTTTGACCTCTGTAAAACAAAGGCTTCTGTACTAAATATTTAAAATGCTTGACTCAAGTGATCAAATACTTATTTGATACAGTAATTTACAAATAAATTGTTAAAAAATTATATAATGTGATTTCCTGATTTTTTTTTTAGATTCTGTCTCTCACAGTTTAATTGCAATTATGCTGAAAATTCCAGACCCCTCCATGATTTCTAATGAGATTTTGAAAAAATCACAGTGTGAATAAATACTTATTTCTCTCACTGTATATATATATATATATATATATATATATATATATATATATATTCATTCATTCATTTATTCATTCATTTTCTTTTCGCCTCAGTCCCTTTATTAATCAGGTGTCGCCACAGGGGAATGAACCGCCAACTTATCCAGCACATGTTTTACGCAGCGGATGCCCTTCCAGCTGCAACCCAACACTGAGAAACACCCATACACTCTTGCACATACACTGACATACACTGCCAATTTAGCTTATTCAATTCACCTATACCACATCTCTTTGGACTGTGCAGAAAACCAGAGCATATGTACAGTATATAATTTTACTAAATAATTAGGCCTTTATAATAAAATAATGATAATTGCCAGATAATGACCAGCTACTTTTCCTCTTTGGCTAATGTTTGGTTTGTTATCTTAGCCAACAATGTTTATTAGTTAGCTTATAAAGCCCATGTTTATACAGGCCCATAGCCAACCTGGTGAAACAGGTGGTTCTCAAAAAGTGGACCTTTTTGCAGTTATTCACTTCATTTTTTATTTATTTATGAGGTTTAAATACTGCATTTAGTGGCATTTTAAGCACTATTTTTAGCTGGATTAGCTTGTCGGATGGTCATCAAAACCACACTTTTTGATGTAATAAAAATATTTCCTAAAGATTTTAAAAATACTTATTTTTAAAATACAGATTTATTACATCTGTTATTAATTTGATTCATATATCATTAAGGAAAAAAATTAAATCTGTTAAGTTTATAAATTAAAAACTGTAGCCTATTGTCATTTATTACGCAAACAAGTCACACTTTGCCCATTTGAATATTGAACTATTAAAAATAAATTAATTAATAATAATAATAATAATAATGTAAGGGCGGCGCAGTAGGTAGTGCTGTCGCCTCACAGCAAGAAGGTCGCTGGTTCGAGCCTCGACTGGGTCAGTTGGCGTTTCTGTGTGGAGTTTGCATGTTCTCCCCACCTTCGCGTGGGTTTCCCCCTGGTGCTCCGGTTTCCCCTCACAGTTTAAAGACATGCGCTATAGGTGAATTGGGTAAGCTAAATTGTCTGTAGTGTATGTGTGTTGTGATGGGTTGCAGCTGGAAGGGTATCCGCTGCGTAAAACATATGCTGGGTAAGTTGGGGGTTCATTCCACTGTGGCGACCTCTGATTAATAAAGGGACTAAGCCAAAAAGAAAATAAATGAATGAATGTAAAACTTGATGATTTTTCTAGCCTCTCTTGTAAAATGTACATTTGAAAATTCATGGGTAACAACAATAGCCAAAGTACTATTAAAACATGGTCCTTTTTTCTTTTAAAAAATAAGATCCAAGATTTAGAATAAATGAAGTTCCTTGTAAAATGTTTTCTCTATTCAACAACAATACAGTAGATGAGTAGTGAAAGATGACTTCATTTACGTCAGATTCAGCGTGGTCTTAAAGCCTTTTTTGAGTTATTTTCACAATTTGTGATGGCATAGCAGTAATAATAGGGAGAGGGGTCTGGCTGCAGACTCGGTGCAGTGCAATCTGAGCTGCATCCAATGCTTTTTAATGCACTCATCTAACCCCACCCCTAACCCTACCCCTCACAGTGACGTCACTAACTCCATTGAGTGCATTGTGTCTGAGATTGCATCTCTGAGCGATGCAATCTCAGCTTGCATCATAAAGGCTGCATCCAGATACTATTTGGAAAATAGGTGGATGGAAACCTAGCTAGTGTGAAGTGAAAAAACAAAATGGCTCAATAATCTAATTTGTTGCCCTTGGTCCAGACCAAATGAATTGAACCACGTGTGAAAGCACCCTTAAAAAAACTTTGACAAATTAAATAAAAATTTAAGCGGTGATAACTAAAAGAGGCTGAGTTGTATCTTACTTTTAACACAATCCTTTTCATTCAGATTTGCAAATGACATTGCAAGTATATTGTTTCACAGCATTGTTGGACAGAGTTACAGCAGGGAAAATAAGCATTGAACATGTCATGTTTTTTCTTGGGAATAATATTTCTAAAGGAGCTGTTGACTTGGAATTGAACCAGATTTTGGTCAAAACCCAAACAATACAAACATAAAAATAAAACAAACAAAAAAATCTCAAAAATTAGTTCTGTGTAAGGAGAAAGTACTGAACTACTCAAATGTATAATACTTTATATAAAAGGCTTTTTTGGTGATGGCAGCTTAAAGACGCCTCTCATATGGGGAATATAGGCATGTACGATAACTATGTTTTTGAAAATAATGAAGACAGCAGAAGTCAGTGATTCATTTTCATTATTTTGCCTGACATATATTATATTATATATTATAAAATATTATAAATCTTTTAAAAATATATATATATTGTTTTCAAAAGCAAAAAAAATGTTTTAGTTTTTTACCCAGACATTTAAAAAAAATATATTTTACAGCAGTAATCACAATATCGTGATATCATGATATTTTTATCCTAGGTTATCATACCGTCAGAATCATATACCGGCCCATGCCTAGTCACATGAGTTGCTCAAGTGTGAGTTTTTCACAGACTTCAACAGAGTGTAAAACTCTTGATGGTTCTGTGTGTCTCGTCTATCAAATTTGATCTTTATTTTGTATTTTGTATTGAATTCAAGTCAGGTGATTGGGTGGGCCATTCTACAGCTTGATTTTCTCTCTCTGAAACCATTTGAGAGTCTACTTGGCTGTGTTTGAGATCATTGTCTTGCTGAAATGTCCACCCTGGTTTCATCTTTATCATTCTGATAATGTAGATGTTGGACTGAAGCAGCTGATATTAATTTACAATGGTGAAGGGGAGAGGATTGGTAAATAACTACTGAGATTTCAGCTGCTGTATGGACTTTCACAGCTTTTCTACACCTCCCTTTCTTCATGTGTTCAATACTCTGTGTCATTTCATTTATTTCGTATAACTTATTTTATAAACTAATTAGATTGGTTTTCTTTGCATATCTGGATTTCTTTGGTTGCTATTAACATCTGGTAAAAATTCAACAACACCTTTAGAAATATGTTCTCTGAGAAAAATGGTGACTTATTAATGGTGTACTTATTTTTCCCGCTGTATCTTAGGAAAAAACTGGCAATTCATAATTTTTTTATTGTTCAGAAATGTTTCTATTGTCTTATTCCTTTATATGGATTATAGATTATTAATATTATTACTGTCCAATTGCTAGTCTTGTTTTCTCAGAGGGAAACAGCAAAAATCTGCTTCAAAGTGAATATGAACAGTTTGACAATCTAACATTTCAGTTCTCCTCTCTGATTTTGCAGAGTAGATTTTGAACTATGAACAAAAAGGAATCAGTTGAAAAGATTTGTGAAAATAAAATCTTCCTGCTGGAGACTTTATCCATAGATGCCAATTTCATCTTGCAGCATGTGCAACAAGCTAAACTTATCACTCAGCGCGACTACAATAACCTCTCAGATTTTCCTCAAAGAGAGACCAAAATCATCAACCTGCTTGACAAACTCATGGGCAAAGGGGAGGAAACTTGCCACCAATTCATAGCCCTTTTAAGGCAGGATTGTGTGTTGGAAAATTTCCCAATGTTAAAGGGTCATGACATTTTTGATTCTTCAGTGCAGGAGGTGATGTTTATCTTCTAATTATACATTCAAAATGATATAAATGATTCCATCAAGTATGTGCTTTATCCACTGATGTATTTACGTGTGCTTTTATTTCAGATTTCTCCATACAGTATAACACAAATTCCACGAGGGATCTGTGTAATCATCAATAATGAAATTTTTTCAGGCGGCCTGAATTCAAGGATAGGATCGGATAAGGACCAAAGTTAGTTTTTTTTAAACATTTTTAATTGTTATCAGGAAATTATCATTAGATATTACCATATATAACAACAAAGGCAATTTTAGGATTTTTCGTTTTAAGAAATCTTCAATGATAAAATACATGAATGGAAAATATTTTATTGAACTGAAAAAAAATGAAAAAATATTTTGGTGCTTTTTTAAATCAACTTGTAATGAATGTTATTTTACTTCTGTTTTAATGAATTCTATGCAGCAAAGGACATGCAAACGCTGCAAAATATTTGATATATGAATGGAAAATAGGTTTTTATTCAACTAGGCCTGGTTTTTCAAAAGTAATTCACAAGGATTTTGGATAACGGATTGGATCAAATCTTGAAAATGGGATTTCATGCCCAAAATGTAATGAAAACTTTAAAAATGTATCAAATAATACTATATTTGGATCATGCAGCAGTATCTTACAAGAGATCCTATTTATTCACAAGGTTTTAATTGTATTTGTTTATCCATCAGGTAGGCTTTAACGTATTCAGCCTTTCAGTATAGGCCTACAGCAAAGTAGAAAGAGTTTGGCCTCATAAAATAACCCCCCAAACAGCTGTCAATTTCATTCTGTCACTAATTAAAATATATATACTCATCACAATAGAAAATATTTTTGTTTTTAGACTATTTATTAGTGATGTATGCAATGATAACAGAATAGCCAAAAAAAAATGCAAAGAATGGCAATCACTGATTTTTTAAATCATTTTCAACAATTGCAAAAAGAGACTGAAAGAGCAGAAGCACAGCTTCATCTGGCAGAGGAACAACTGACTCTGACCAAACTGCAGCAAACCAAGGGCGGACTTGAGATTCGCCTCCTAAAAGTTGCCCTCAGACAAGCTGGTCTCTCCACATCAGATAAGGAAGTCTAAAATTATTGTGGAGTTTTTGGCATTAAGTCTTTTTTTATTCAATACATCTATATTTGAAACTTTTTTAGTTTTTTAAATATAGGGGGGCTACAGCCACCCTAAAAATGGGCCTAGCAATGCCCATGTATAATGATGAGGCATGTGCTGTATGAAACATCTGTGTGCCGATAGTTTATGTATGAAACAAAGAAGCAAATGCGAAACTCAATGACCAACAATTACAAGCAAACAAGAGCACAACAAGCCACAGATAAAATGCTAACCAGAGCAAAAGCATAAAAATAATCAGATTTTATTTAATTATTCTATTTACTATTATTTAAAAAGAATATTGTATATTATATATTATAAATATAAATAGAATTATTAATTGAAAAATTTTTATAGACAGATGGATGGAGTTGCTCATATTTTCTCTTTACTCTTTCTCAGACTACCTAGCCAAAGTGTTCCGCTGGCTGGGGTTCGAGGTGGTGGAACACAATAATAAAGATGTAGCTGAAATGAGGAACATCTTGAAAGATCTGGGAAAGACAGTAGATGGAGACTGTTTCGTGTGCTGCGTTCTCACACATGGTGTAAGGAAAGGAGTGTGTGGAACCGATGGCGATTATTTGTCTATTGACGAAATACGAGAGCCTTTCACTGGTGTTAACTGCCAAAAGCTAGTCGGAAAGCCCAAACTGTTTTTCATACAGGCATGTCGAGGTGCCAACACATTCCAAACTTGTGTGAAAGTTGAAGCGGATGCTGCAAAAGTGAAGGTGGAGGGTGATGATTTAGACATCACAATCCCGTCTGACACAGATTTCCTGATTGCCAGATCAACCACGGATGGACACGTTTCTTATAGACACATCAGAGAAGGCTCCTGGTTTATTCAGTCACTTTGTAGAAACCTGGAGAAACATTGTCCACGGTAAGTTTGTTGAATGTAGTTCATGGAACAGTAGTTTCATAATTACGATGAAAATTTGTATACAATGTAGACAAAACGAGGAAGAAAATGTATGTGTACTGAAAGATTGCTCAGAGACATACAGAATGTACAATATATTTTTATTTAGTTATTTTTTTACGTTTATGTTCCCAGGGGTGCTGACATTCTGACAATCCTGCTTTGTGTGAATAATGAAGTGAGCAGTCAGAAGAGCATAAAGAAACAAATGCCTATCTATGAAGTGGCCCTAACAAGGAAACTATTCTTGCGGCCAGTGAATCCCTGAAAAATCCTAGTGATGGCAGCAGGACGTAATACGTCAATGGGATTTCATGGATTAATCATGGATGGTTTACCAGATCATTTATTAGGACAGTGGCTCTCAATGCCAATTCTTGGATCAGAGTTGAAAATTATTATAATTTAATAAACTTAAAAAATTATAGAAAGTATAGAAATTCTGTCAGCAATTACTCACCCTTCTCTTGTAATAAGCCTGTTTCTTTTTTGTTGAACAAGATATTTGGAAAAAAGTTGAAAACCCTTAGCCATTGAGTTCCATAGTATTTGTTGTTGTTTTTCTACTATGAATGTCAATGGTAACCGATGTCCAACATTCTTCAAAATATCTTTAATTTTTTTTCTACAGAAAAAAAGAAGCTAAAAAGTTAGAAGGATGAGAAACGTATAAGTACATTTTAATTTTTGTATAAAGTATCAAACATGCATTTTAAAAAGTGATCAGTACATCAAAATTAGAGCATTAAACTTTTTCAGGACAAGTGTTGTAACATGAAACTTCCTTTAAAAAGAGCCTATATCATATAGTCTAGAACAGTGTTTCTCAACCACGTTCCTGGAGGACCACCAGCTCTGCACATTTTCAATTTGTCCTCAACCAAGCACACCTGATTCAGATCATCAGCTTATGATAGACCTGTAATGGGTGTGTTGGAACTCAATGCAAAGGATGTTGCAGCACTCAAAACCAGCTTGAATCAGGCTTGGAAATCAGGTGCCAAATTGTCTCAGTCATTGAACTGGCTCGAGGGCTTACACTCTCACGATAACAGGGGGCCAATTCAGTTGACTCTTTTCACCAATACTTTGGCTGCAGATGTTCGGGGACCCTTCAGCCAAATTCGTAAATGATTTTGACAGGATTTTCAGCGGGAATTGCCTCATGAGACTTTTGAATGACTCCCGGGTCATGCGTTGGTAGTATAGGACATCCTGCCAGATGCACAATTTTGTAGAGACAAAGATATCTGGCAATCAAAGCATACAAATGGAAGACAATCTATTAAAATGTTAGAACTAAGGCAGATGTGTTTTTGAATAATATGCCATAGATTTCCTCATACGCTATGTTTATTCCAACCAACTAGGTTAATAAATGTGTTGTCTTAACCTTGATAGCCTGATAGCCGATTGATAGATCTGTATGTGTCTGAAATGTATGATGTCTGGTACTGAACAAAAGCTTGTGACATTAGCAATACATTGGTGTATTGAAAAACTAGTAGTACAAACAGTATTCGTCTTGTAACATTTGATGTAAGATGGTTACAATCTTAGAAGAGATTTTACCACGTGAAATCAACATGCAGTCTATTAATGATTGACCTTTACTACGATAGTACGGGGCGTGGCCCCACCCTTCATGGCAACTGCTCATTGGAAGACAGTGCCATGGGACTAGATCCAATCAGGTCACTAAAAAACTCACTGCAGCCATAAAACGTTGCTTTTTGCATTAACTGGCTTGCGCTTGCTGTGCTCTCTGCTCCCTCTCGCCTGCCTGGACACCGTGCCACCACGCGATTGGATCACCACGAACTCTCCATGCAAACCTCTTAAGTTTCGGGACTGCTGAAACCGCACGAACTTCCGCAAACGGACTCTCAGCAGAGTCCGTTACCCCGGCAACGCAGGACAACACCAAATACATCACCAGAAGCGAGTCACCACTCAATCAGGAGAGCCGTGTTTCCCCAGGCCAGCCTGGCGAGGGAACTCAAGTCAAAACTTCAGCAAATGCGCAAGTAACAAACAAATGTTTTCTCTTGCTGATCTGGTGCATATTGATCTTAAAGCAGTTAAAGATAGGTCAAATCTCTGCTTTTGTGGTTTCTCAGGTGTGATTCTAAGATCTAGTAAGAAGTACTAGAATTAATTTGGGACGGTTGTCTACTCATTTTGTATCCTCTGAACTGCCACTGTGAATGTGTGTGTGAATGTGTGTGTGCGTTTGTTTGTTGTTTGCTTATTACGTAGTTAGTTTCATGTATCGTAGTGTAGCTCAATAAATCTTTGTTCTTCTTTTGTAACAATTGTGTTCTTGTTTATGTGCTTCTAAGTCATTGCCTCGAGCTGTAGATTTTGTTACCTTGCTAAAAGTTAACCCAATACTGTGTAATGTTATTATCGTTGGCCAGGGAAGTAATATAAACAAGATTGGTAGAATATGATGTCTTCTATTTGCAGGACAAATGGTAAAGTGTGAATCTTTTAATCAGATTCAATCTGACTCAATTGAGTCGAATCAATGATTTGAGTCTTTAGGATTCGATTAATTAAAATGTGCTAAGTCCCTGATTGATCTTAATACGTAGGTTGATCCCCTACAGGTGTGACAGACAAAGGGCGCATCCAAAAACATGCAGTGTTGGTGGTCCTCCAGGAACATGATTGAGAAACACTGGCCTAGAACCAGAACGTTTATATTTTCATCATATTGTATAGCAGTATAAGTCAGGAGAGAATTCAATCTGAACCCACCTCAATTTCACATTTTAAGAGCACCAGTTGTGTGTCAGGGATTATAAATGCGGGATTACTACTTTGAAAAAAGTGTGTAAAACATTTGTAAAAAGTTTTTGTCTTTTTGGCGATGATCCAAAATGAAGCTGAACACAATAGTTTTCCTGTTTGATACTGCTTTAATGACATCCAATCTATGTACAACATTTACTGTAATTGGCTGACACTTCACCGCAGTGAGCATTTGAATGGGTGAGGATAGTAGTTTGCAGAAAAGAAAAAAGTTGACTAGAAATGCTTGGTCGGAGACGATTGCGTGAATTTTTTTATTAAGACTTTTTTATTGGATTAGTAATAAGAAAGAGTTGTGAGGAGTGGAAATGTCGAACTTTACAATAAAACAAAAGTTGAATCCACTGATGGTATACAGACAGTGCCATTTCTCACATTAGACTACCTTTTATATTGCACCACCATCAAGTTACTTTTCACCAAGCTCTTGTTAACAAAGCATTTTTAAATGGAAAAGGCATTTAATTTTGGCTAATACTTTCATTCATGTACTAGCATGCTTATTGAGTTCAAGTTTCGCTATAAACTTGTGAAGTATTGCCTTCTCAAGTATGGTTTACCCATACTTAAAATTGGTCCTCTGCTTTTAACCAATCCAAGTGCACGCAAACACACACTTTTGCTTACAGCACCCGTGGAGCAATTAGGAGTTAGATTCCTTGCTCAAGGTCACCTCAACTGGGTATCAAAGATGGAGAGAGTCCGGTATACTCACTTTCCCCACCTTCAATTTCTGCTGGGACTGAGAATCAAGCCTGCAACTTTTTGATTACAAGTCCAAGTCCCTAACCATTAGGGGGGTTGGGGGTTAGTGTTAGTGGGGCACTTACGTTCATTTTGTAAGGACACTTTATAACCCTGACTCAACAGGGCATGTACACTGCACAGGTTGAGCCCTACGTGTGCACGTGCCTATACTATCTTCATTTGAGTCCAGCTGTGTTTGATTAAACTGATTGGATGTCTTATGCACATTTTTTTAACTCAAACTGTATATTTGTTATCCTGTGTACTAATCTTGTATTCGGGGACTATATGACCCCAACAATTTTGTTTACTTCTAAGCTATACTTTATTGATGTGTTTTGGGAGATATGACATACTTCTGTACCTACTTTATCACAAAAACCCTTAACTACCCAGGGGCGTAGCAACCAGGGGAGACAGGGGGGATACGTCCCCCTCACTTTTAGAGACAGACCATTTACAAACAGGCCCCGGTTTTTCAAAAGGTTTAATCCGGATAAAATTTATCCGGATTTAGTAATAATTTTTCTGCGATCTGTGATCACGTAATCCAGCTTACTTTTTGAGCCAGTTTTTCAAAGCAACATAGGATTGGATCAATCTGATCCGGATAGGAACTTTTCAGGATCACTAAATCTGGATAACCAGTGCTCAAACAGGATAGGAAATCACAATGTAGAACTATAGATATTTAAAGAGCAACAATTAGAATAGCCAGTGTGAGGTCAATATAACTTTATTTTTATTTGAAATGAAAACACACACATTTAAAAAAAAAAAAAAACTAAAAATAATTTCAAATATGGATGTATTGAATTAAAAAAAGACTTAATGCCAAAAACTCCACAATAGTATGTGGAGAGACCAGCTTGTCTGAGTAAGCGTAGCCTTTAGGAGGCGGATCTCAAGTCCGGCCTTGGTTTGCTGCAGTTTGGTCAGAGTCAGTTGTTCCTCTGCCAGATAAAGCTGTGCTTCTGCCCTTTCAGTCTCTTTTTGCAATTGTTGAAAATGATTTCAAAAATCAGTGATTGCCATTCTTTGCATTTTTTTTGGCTATTCTGTTATCATTGCATACATCACTAATAAATATTCTAAAAACAAAAATATTTTACATTGTGATGAGTATATATATTTTATTTAGTGACAGAATGAAATTTATTGTTTTTGGTCAATTTTGACAGCTGTTTGGGGGATTATTTTATGAGGCCAAACTCTTTCTACTTTGCTGTAGGCCTATGCTGAAAGGCTGAATACGTTAAAGCCTACCTGACGGATTAACAAATACAATTAAAACCTTTGAATAAATATGATCTCTTGTAAGATACTGCTGCATGATCCAAATATATGATTATTTGATCAATTTTTTAAGTTTTCATTACATTTTGGGCATGAAATCCACGCTGAATCCACCCTTCTAATGGGATCAGTTTAATCCAGATTTTTTGGATCAAAATGATCCAAATCCTACAAAAAAGGTCTGAAAAACCCAAACTAAAGGTTTGATGCAGATCAAAACCAAGATTGGATTACGTGATCTAATCCGATTATGTAATCCATTTTTTCTTTTGAAAAACCCATTTTCAAGATTTGATCCAATCCGTTATCCAAAATCTTAGTGGATTCCTTTAGAAAAACCGGGCACAGGTGATTAATAATTTTATGTACAGATTTCATACAGCTGTCCCCCCACTTTTTAAAATGTCTGCTATGCCACTGCAACTACCCCTTTCCCCTGTATGTGGAATATTAAATTATTTCACTTCAATACGTTTCCAAATTTCAAACTGTTTCTGGATGTTGATCTAGGTGTTAGGTGTAGAATTCTACCAACATAGGCTCATTCTGAAAACGTAGCTCTATATCAAGTCGAGCTTTAGTCATTTTGCTACATGTGTGGACATACAGAGGAATGAAATGTGTCTCGGTGCTGTATAACATAAATTAATTATAAATACAAGTACAACACTGGACACAAGAGCTATTTATGTAGCCAGAGGTACGTATGGCTGCATTTTGTCTTGAAAACGAACGCTACGGGGCGGTATAAGTCATTCCTTTTTGCACTTAACAGCTGAACGCTTACCTCCATATGGACAGCTTTCCCACTATTACAAGTTTGTCCAGTGGCTCCCCACGTATGTCGGCAGACTTGAGACACAGAGAGGAGTTGACCATAACAACGGGGTTTGAGTTCAGTGAAGAACGTTTCCAGAAAGCGTGTAAAACAAAGACAGAAGCCAAAAAATAAAATAAACAAGTAAATAACGGCGAGAATGTGGTAAGATCTGAAAACGTGGTAAAAACGTGGGTTTTCTGCCTTGCTTTTGAAGACACTGTTGGTTTTAATTTAGGGAAATGGGTGGGCGGGTAAATCGGTGCTTTTAAAAACACTATTGGTTGGGTTTAGGTAAGGAGGAGGGTGGGTCAGTCGATTAATCAGTCAGTTACTCAGTCAACAGTGGCCTCTGGTGGATTTACACGAGAACAGCAGGCACGAATGGCGAGAGAAATTTGACATCTGAAAAAGCATACACAGCGGCCTCTGGTGGGTTCACAAAAACAAAAACTGCAAAAAAAAAAAAAAATGTAGCTCCTGGGCATCACTTCCTCATTTGCCGCTCTCCATAAATGTATATAGTGGCATGTCTGTTGCTTAGTGATTAAGCTAAAAGTACGAAAAAAATATATTTTTTCCAACTAAGGCCATAGAGAGCCATTGATTTTACTAGATGTGGTCGCTAACAAAGAATAACTTTAATAACATAAGTAATTTATTGAATATTCAAATCACTAACGTTAGTCATCAATATGAGTTTTTAAAAGACCAGTTGTCAGAAACATTTCAGATTTCTCTTTAGCTGAGTTGCAGTTGTATTCTAAACTTTTAATGTCATGTCATCAGTGCAATAAGAATCATATTCTGATATCGTAACATATTAGTTAATGTCTGTTCTCTTTGATACACACACCATATAAATACAACTTTAAGTGCTGAAAAGCCAAGCGGTCTAACTACACATTCATTCCTCAAGCCCACAATGAGTCATTTGGATCCTTTTTCACTGTTTAATGGTAGAACTGTTTACAATACAGCATTTTTGCAAATTCATATTATTTTTTGCATATATATATATATATATATATACATACATACACATATATATATATATATATATATATATATATTAAAAGTTCAAATACAAAACCAGTTGCATTCCTTTATGTACAATAAAATGCACTTAACAATATCCAATTAAACAATCTTCACAAATCATATTGCCAAAGAAAAAGGCCAAAAATTGTAAAGACAATACATGGTAATATCTACACAATTCATTTTGTGTCTAATGTATATAAATCACAATATTCTTATAGACAATGATTGCTTAGGATTAGCGATCAATTTTTAATGCTAGTCCAAAATAAATACATTTACAAAATGCACTTAATCTTCACCAATAAATCTTGTTAAATTATTGAAAGCTGTCCTAGGCCACTGGTGATTTACCAGCTAGTTATGGTCTCCTAAATGAGGTCAATCATTAACTTGTGGTTATAAAAGAAAAAACAATCAATATGACCTGTCTTTTAGAGACACAGCATAATAAGGAACTAGACTGTTTCTGTTTTAAACCACAGAACAATCGGCACTATAAAATGTAGTTGTTAAAAACAACTTTCTGAATTAAAATAAAACCACACAAAACCACTTATTTAGATACAATTATTAACCCATGGCAACATTCAGGAAATACACAGCCTAAAGGTGGAAACAATTCTTTTTTTTCACTCCCATGTCTCTGATGCGCACCAAAGTTTCACCTATTTGAGAAAAAAAAAATATAAAAAATATTAGTAAAAATGCTAATATTGTAAAATATTACAAATTAATGAATCTTTGCACTGCAGTATTCATTTCTTTCTTAACCCATACCCAAATAATGTACATCCAAAAACGGCCTTTTCCCAATAGACAGATTATTCAATGTAATCAGTGGCTGAATTCCCTGAGAATAAAACCTTTGGCCTTGGCTCCTAGCACCAAGCCCCAATTAAAAAAATAGTTTAACATATCTACATAAATTAGACATGCAGATGCTCATTTACTCATCTTCCTTCGGCTTAGTCCCTTTATTTATCAGGGGTCACCACAGTGGAACTAACCGCCAACTTATCCAGCATATGTTTTAACACAGCGGATGCCCGTCCATCTGCACCCCAGTAGTGGGAAACATCTATACACACTCATTCACACACACACTCATACACTACGGTTAATTTAGTTTATTCAATTCACCTAAAGTGCATGTCTTTAGGCTGTGGGGGAAACCGGAACACCAGGAGGAAACCCACACATGCAACATGCAAATTCCACACAGAAATGCCAACTGGTCCAGCCGGGACTCGAACCAACGACCTCCTGTGAGGCTACATGCAGATGTAACAAAGAATTTTTTATCAGGAGACTCCATTCATGGGTAGGACCAGTGCTTTGGTTGGAGTGTAGCGAACCTCAGGCATCTGCTTGAAACCCTGTAAAGTTTGGGAGCCCACTAATCCATTTACCGCTGTCAAAATAGGGTGTATGTCCTTTTTTTCTACAAAAAAGGAAAAAACTAAAAACGTTTTAAGTAGGTGAGTATATGGTTAGAGTTTGAGATCTCACCACCCTCTATACTCTGACTAAGATGACAATCTTGAGACCCCAACTACTCCCTGTGGGCATCACATCAAAATGGCTGCTCACTAGTGTTTATACAGTTAAAGTCATAATTATTCACCCTCCTGTGATTTTTTTTTTCTCAAATATTTCCTAAATGTTTAACAGAGCAAGGAAATTTTCACAGTATTTTCTATAATATTTTTTCTTCTGGAAAAAAGTCTTATTTGTTTTATTTCAGCAAGAATAAAAGCAGTTTTAATTTTTTTTTAAACATTTTAAGGTCAATATTATTAGCCCCCTTAAGCAATATTTTTTTTAATCATCTACAGAACAAACGTCCTGTTACTAACATAACCCACTTTCCCCGAAGAAGGTAACAGAGACATGTCTCTTCACACTTTGGGAGTTCGCTAGATGACCAATCTCTAAAGAGAAGGAAAACGGCCAATGAATGCCAATGAGTTGGCAGAGCTCGGCTTCGCAGGTGCAGGTAATTAATCATTAGTAGAGTATATAACCAGTGCATGTAGAGTTGTAGCCGCTGAAGAGCTAAAGCTAACAGCTGGAGACCCAGCTACTGTAACAGCGGAAACACACGTTTCTGTTCCCTTCTTTGGGGAACGTGGGTTACGTTAATAACCAGGACTTTAACCTTCAGGGGAACTCCGTGCGTCTTCATACATTAGGATTGTATGGTAAAAGCCACAGCAGCTGAGCCCGTCATGCCCCTAATGAGAAGTTTCCCAAGCATAGCATGAGCGCACAAGCATCACCAAGGGCGCAACTTTCAAACTTATTCTAAGGGCACCCAGGCCCTTAGAAGGTAAGGTCCATCCAGTGACTGAAGGTGCGGCAACACCGTGAGGTAAAGGTCACTCGGTGTGTCTCTGTGCATCATGCCCATCTGACCCGATCGCAAAGCCATCGCTAAAGTGGTCTCATATAAACAATTTGAGCAGCATGATAGCGTCTACAAATGTCATATGCCCCAGGAACCTCTGAAAAACTTCAGTAAGACCACTGTAACTGCTGAATTTAATCAGACAGGGCAGCACTAGCCCGGTGCGCTCTTAGTAAGGTGCACCGCAATGGAGACCCGAGACCAGCTCCATCCCAAGATATGAGAAACTTTGCCTGAGGGAGAGCTTGCTTTTTTTCGATTGATCTGAAACCCACACAGGTCGAGGTGCCAGATCACCGGGCTGAAGAAGCACAGGGCATCCTCCTCGCATGGAAACAGGGAGAGCCTGAAGGGGAGGACCCTGTACTGTCATGCTCGGCCCTCGACTAACAGTGGAAAAAATGGTATGAGGAGGGAGAGAAGAAGACATGGAGTGAGTGTCCTTTAGGTCCATAGCTGCAACCAATCCCATGGACAGATGCACTAGGGGAATGCATTTCTGCATAAGCATTTTGACTGGTATCCTGAACAGATAACAGATCAAAATACACTGATAGGATTGGTTATAACCCACGCTCTCTGGGTATGATGAAGTGCAGGTGTAAAACCTGCTCTACATCTCAGCTGGAGGGAACGGCTCAATTATATCTTTCACCGGGAGGACAACAATCTCCTAACGTGAGACAGGGGTGGGGTGGCGTGGCGTTGACCGCTTTAAATACACACCCGTCAACTCGGGAGGTCGTCTGCAAATTGAAACGCATAGCTGACTCTGACCATCTAAATGAGCTACTACAACGGGCTGAGCAGCGCTAACCAGGCTGACAGAGTTCGATGCTGAGAGCTGGAAGGAAGCGTGTCCCATCCTGGCAGCATATGGGTTTCCACATCCGGAAGGGGGAAAACCCCACTCTTTCTTGGATTGCTACAATCATATGCAGGGGGAATCCAACGTCTTCCTCCTCTTCAAGTGGCCCCCTTCAGGACTTAATGGCAACCTGGAAAGGGAGCGTCAACTTCTTGCAGAGGGGCTCGGTGTGATCACTATGTGACCCCAATGGGCTATGACGGTGGAGCATCTTGAAGCTGCAGGAAGAGCGCTCTCAGCGAGGAACAGCCAGCGCGGACAGGTCCGGCGGGGGAGCAATCTTCCGAGCCCACCAAGACTGATCTCACACCTCTGAGGACTCCTGGGTAAGCCGCTGACAGTATGGTATGGGATATGGGCTTGCCAAGAAAGCAAACTTTGTCGGCGTGACACATATCTACCAGGGTAAGCCAAGGGTGGCGTTTCCGAACCACTGTGTGGCCAATGTCCTCCCCAGGGCACGGGTGGCCAGCTTGAAGGTCATGAGAGCATAGTCGGCCACCATATGGAGCTTATGCATAAGCCTGGGGAAGAAACACCCTTGTGCAGCATGGCCAGTGGTGCAGGGCAGAAGTACCATGAGCCGTGGTGGTGTGGGCTCTGGCCATGAGACAAAAATAACCCAAGCACTTTGGACAGGGGTCTCAGCTTACCTCTCCAGGTGGCGGCACCCAAAGGAATAGCTTCGTACTCACTGGTCACCTCGCCATGAATGGAGGTGAAAAGGACCGGACGGAGAAAAACGCATCCTATGCCTGCGTGTGCTCACTGTACGCCCCCGAGAAGAAGGAGACGGGGCTGGGAAAATTAATCTTCAGCCCGCATGTCAAATCCCTCTAGTTGGTCTGCTGGTGAGACTGGGGAACAAGCCATCTCAATTGGGCGTCTAATCTCCGGTGTCATTAAGGTGTCACCCGCACTGGATACATGAAGCTTGATCTCTCTGGATTCAGCTTATCAGATGTTATCTCTTCAGTCATTCTGTGAGGCTCTGAAGCACTCTACTCTACTAATGATTAATCACCGGCACCTGCGGAGCAAAGCTCTGCCAACTCATTAGCATTAATTAGCCGTTTTCTTACTCTCCAGAGTGATTGGCCTTCTAACGAACTCCCAAAGTGTGAAGACACATGTCGAAGTTCCCCTGAAGGAGAACCATTGTTGTACATTGACTTGCCTAGTTACCCTAACTTGCCTAATTAACCTAGTTAAGCCTTAAAATTGCACTTTAAACTGAATACTAGTATCTTAAAAAAATATCTCTAGTAAAATGTTATGCACTGTCATTATGGCAAAGAAATTTGAAATTAGTTATAAAAACCAATATATTTAGATGTGTTGAAAAAAATCTTATTTCCGTTAATCATAAATTAAAAGAAAAAAAATACAGTAAGGCTAATAATTCAGGAGAGCTAACAATTTTGACTTTAGCCGTAATGTAATATATTTTTTACAAATGTAAAACATATAATGGTTTTTTAAGAGAACAAACCACATTTTGTTGCCATGATGCTTTGCACTTTTGATTAACACTGAAAACTGATGCTATTTAAAGTGCCTACTTTTGGTTTGTTGAATTTCTGCAATAGGAATAAATTATTAACCCTTCATCTTTCTCCACTTTGATTGGCCAGATGTCTAGCATTTATGATCCATGTTGGAAACCAGAGCCCCATTATGATAACTCAATTTCACCTATACTACTTGCAAACAGTAATATGAACAGTAAGGATGGTGTCAGTTTTACCATATTAACATAAATCAGAGACCTTATTTGCTGGAAACGCATGCAAAGCTGATTTTACTGCTCACTGTGCAGAAAAATATATATCCGAATTCCAAAATACCCAAAAGAGTATAATAACATTAGGTTATTAATGTTAAAAATAAAAATAAGTTTTAAAATTGTCACTAACATACTCTAAACCCCGGACTAGTAAAGTGTACCTAATAAAGTGGCCGGTGAGTGTATATTTACTCGCAAAATGAACTAAATACCTCTATCTCTGTGAGTCCCTCTCTGGTTTGCAAGTGATGTACTTTCAAAGTTATAATTGTTGATGATCAAACATTATCCAAGTGGTCGATTTGACATGGCATAACACTCTTACTGCTTTGTCACTGTGAAAATAAGCTGAGTTTAGGAGAAGGGCCGAGCCCTTGCTAATAGTAACAGATTATTTAAAAGACTTACCTGCACGCTTCCTTTTAGGATAATGGTCAGAAATATTGCAGGTGGATTGAAGAGGCTCCCGCTGTCTTTTAGGTGAATTATTCTTTTGGACACTTTTGTGTAGGTTTTCTTTATCTTCCTTTATGACATAAAATTAACAAGATACTATAAATATCGAAATATCATGGCCCAGAAATATAATTATATTAAACAGCATGCTCCTCAAACAACTTCTACCGAATGAAATTCTTACTTGTGAAGTATTTTTCCTCTTTGGTTGATCTGTTTTGATTTTCTCTTGCTCATTTGTGGAAGCCATATTTATTTGATAATTGTTGCTGGAATTACCAGTTTTATCCATCTGACAGTAATGAAAGCATAAATTGTAAGCAGACATTAAAGAGGAAAGATATCCTGTGTTTTTATACACTATAAATACCAAGTATTGATTCACACTCTTCAGCACAATTGCGTGGAGAAGCAAGGAAGTTGTTTGCACGCTTTTCTACACAAGAATACAAAATGAACATGTAAACACAGGCACTCACCTCGGTCAGTCGAAGAAAAAGCTTAGCCGGCTCAATGCAGAACAGTCTGGAAGATAATATGTCGATATAAGTGATTGCAGATTTGTGGAAGTGGACTGAGATACGCAGAGAGGTAGTGAGAAAAAGAGAAAAATAAAACAAACAAAAGCCCGTGAATCTCAGACTTAGGAAGAAAATTAAATGGCTGTAGGCCTACTGGAGAATGTCAAAGTGAAACAAAACCTTTAAAAGACTTCATTCAGTGCATTACGCATGGGCATCATCTCATTTGTCAACCATCATGTTCAATATTTGTTAATGTTATTATTAATGTATACAACCTGCAACAATAGCCAGCTTATTCATTTTTACTACCTTCTCACTTTTTTTGATTCAACCAGATTGACATAATTTTACTAATGGAAATAGTTTTTATAGGCTACAAGTCTTAATATGCATATGAGGAAAATTTATGAGATGAGACAATTTAACAATTTGACTCGTATATTAGACCACCAGCATAATGTGTAAGCCATTAAGTGTTTGTACATCAAAATACAGGTGGTATAAAACTAAGTGATCAAATTACCCTTGTATATTTTTAAAAACAGAGCTTTAGTAAAAATAGAGCACTTTACTCTCGACTACGCACACTGAGAGAAACCGAAAGTAAAACTAAACTGAATATATAGTGCAGTATCTTAAATATCCAGTAGGTGGCGGGTCAAAGACCAATTTCCATGTTTGTAAACATTTAGGATGCGCGCGCAGGGAGGTGGCAGAAAAAAACCGGGAGCGCTACCATTTACAGCGAGGGAATGACATACGATGCGGTACAGAGTTTGTTGTTGTCTTAGAAATAAGATATATTGATTACATATTATATATATTATTTACATAATGCTTTCAGCGTTAATGTGAGTGGCGTTCATCTGACAGGTCCATTTGCGATAGCATCCTCCACAAAATGACCAAGCATCCAGCCCGAAATATACAATCTCATTGAAGCTCCAAGGGATTTTACAAGAGAGAAGTTAAAGGTCTACAAGTGTTTGGATGCCAGTTTTAAATGGTAGTTTGAGACCCTGATCTAAGCAAATGGCAATAAACAAAAAAATCGATTCCCTTTATTTTAATTAGCATGTTGAAACCTTCCGTAATCCTTCATGACATTTGAGCATTTTATAGTTCTAATTAAAATTAAAAATTTAAATTAGCAAGCTTTCAGAGTGTAACCGCATTCATGATTATGAAGGTTGTGAATCAAATAGCAAGTTAAACTGGTAACTCAAAGGTTGCTGGTTTAATTCCTGGTCTTGGCAGGAATTAAAAATGGAGGGAATGAATGAGCTGCACTCTCTCCGTCTTCAACACCCAGCTCAGGTGCTCTTGAGCAAGGCTGCTAACCCCTAATTGCCCCCCGGGTGCTG
This sequence comes from Danio tinwini, assembly GCA_903798205.1. NCBI lineage: Eukaryota > Metazoa > Chordata > Actinopteri > Cypriniformes > Danionidae > Danio > Danio tinwini. Next base: position 3,774,678 of record CAIGQZ010000461.1, read on the forward strand.
GAAGCAAAGCACTGCACACTGCTCCAGGTCTTTGTACACAGTGTGCATTTGAGCTCACATCTCACTAAATATCCCACATATTTTTGCATAGGTTAAAAGCAGAGGACCAATTTCGGCTGTGTTGGGGCCCACTCTTCAACTGTCATATGAGGCGGCCTACTGTCTAAATTTCTGACATAGAGCCTACGATTGCTGGCTACACCACTGGGTAAAATCATGTTTGACATGGCTCACTTCACTTCTAATACAGTTAAAGTCACAATTATTCGCCCTCCTGTTAATTTTGTTTTCTTTTTCAAACATTTCCCAAAAGATGTTTAACAGAGCAATGAGGTTTTCACAGTATATCTTCTAATATTGTTTTCTTCTGGAGAAAGTCTTATTTGTTGTATTTGGCTAAAATAAAAGCAGTTGTTATTTTTTTAAAAACCATTTTAAGGTCAATATTTTTACCCCCTTTAAAGCTATATATATTTGAAAAGTAGAATTTGAATTTATTGAGGTAATTCTTAACTTCGTCGCGTCACTCAATACGCCCATATCCACTATAAATTCTACTTATATTTAGTGTTTTACCTTAACCATATTTATTTTCAGTGCCAAGTAAAATTATTTGCTATTAGTGAATATTATCACAAATGTTTCCTAAACAAACGGAACACCCACTAGCAACTTCAGTCGCCACCCAGAGCAACAGATAGCTACAAAGTCGCTGCTAGTGTAAATGATGTTTTTAAACATGTATTGGATGGAGAATGGCTGTTGTACAGATCTTTGCTGCATGAATTTTTCCTCTTGAAAATGTTGTATATCCATGTCAAATTAAACTGTCAGCAAGCTCTATAAAAACTGGCATATGTTGGCTGACTGAATTTAAACCTACAGTAATTTAAACCTTAAACAATTTTAGCTAAATGCTATGTGGGTGTGTGACAAACTATTTCTAAATCAAAAGTATATTTAAGTGATGTGCTCGACCTAAAAACAGTGTAATATATTTATTATACCACTTTTATGAATTTAAAAACGCCTTATTGGAAAACCTGCATTCGTTTTCTACGTGATGTGTACATGCGCAGTACATGCAAATACTTTTTCCACAGCTGCTGATTTAGAGTCATACTCCTCATTTTAAATATCTGTTTAAAATACTGATCCTAAATCAGCAGTTATGAGCAGCTTTTCGCTCTATAAGCAACTAGATGCCGCAGGCAGTAATCTGTTTGAATGAGAATATACCACAGCAAATTTTAGTTTTGCTAGTCCCAAGACCGTGGGACTGCTGGTCATGTGTAAGACCAGCCTTCCACACGGTCCACCCATGTATATCTTCAGCTTTGTACATCTTCAGCTGTTTCTGTAAGTTTGAACTTGAATGGTGTAGCATGCTCTGATAGAAAGGACCTGACCTTATTAATGTTGTAAAAGGCAAATCGGGAAGACTGGGCAGTTCTAGCAATGTGGTCTCTGAAGTTACACCTAGCTGAACTGACTGATAACAGAAGACTAAGAATACAAGTGACATGGAATATTAAAAAAGAAACTGGAAAGTTTTTTTTTTTAAATCCACCTTATTTTTCTGTAAGAAGAGGCCTACTTTTTGTAACTGTAAGTACACTAATCCTTAATGTTTTAATTTTATTCATTTCAATTCACTGAATATATTAGGTTAATGACTTCTCTCGAACAACGGGGTCTCATTGTTGTGATTTTTTTTTCTTCTTCTTGTTTTTCTCTTTAAAAAGCAAAGGTAATTTATTTGAATGGTACAACATATGAAATACTGTTTTATTGACATGGTGGAAACAGAATAACTGGCACAGTCCCAATTCTTCATTTCCAAGATGCAAAGTAAAATGTCAAAAAAAGTCAATTATTATACAGATTTAATTGCAAAATGTGTAACATTTACAATACACAGCTTACTAAAATGTGAAATGAGAAAAAATGCAGCCAGATGGTGCAGTGATGACATGCTAGGAAATATGTCAGGTATCACACAGAGAAGAAAGCATAAAAGGGAAATGGAAGATCTATTTAGCCAATCAAAATTGTATGATTGTATAAAAAAAGAGCAACCTACAGAATATAATCAACAACCCAAATTGATATCAAAGTCATCTCATTTGCCAACTCATAAATATAAATTTGGCAAGAGAAGTCGAATGCGGCAAATGTCCTAAAGGTTTTAGAAGCCTCTGTTGCCCATGTTGCCTTAGCTTGTGGTCATACTTGCAGTTCAGTTCTCCAAACTGATTTATATGGTATAAACCACAACTTTCAGTCCTTTTTAAAAGCTTTATTTTTACTGAAACACAAATTAACAATGTCCAAAATTGCATATTATCAGTTATAACTAAAATAATTAAACAATGAGTTAGACTATAAGATTAAATTAAAAGTTATTGTCCATGTTCCTGTAAAAAGCAAAAACTGAATACAAATTGATGACACTAAATTTGGTTATTAAACCATGGCTATTGACTTAAACTTGTGTGTATGAGTTTGTGTCTGAGTTTGAGTCTGCTACCATTAGATTGCTTAATCTTACTAAATTTCTAAAATTGCTAAAAATGGATTGCTAAATCTTGGATGACTTGAGGGTAAGTAAATTAGCAGATAATTTTTGTGTGAACTATTCATTTAAAAGATCCAGCATGTTTCAAGTCACTTCAGTGGGACCTTTAATTTATACCCATTTAATTGTGCACAATAGTCAATTAAATGTTTCATTCATTCATTCATTTTCTTTTCGGCTTAGTACCTTTATTAATCAGGGGTCACCACAGCAGAATAAACCACCAACTTATCCAGCATATGTTTTACTCAGCGGATGCCCTTCCAGCTGCAACCCAACACTGGAAAACACCCATACACTTTTGCATTCACACACATACACTACGACTAATTTAGCTTATTCAATTCATCTATACCGCATGTCTTTGGACTGTGGAGGAAACCGGAGCACCCGGAAGAAACCCACGCCAATATGGGGAGAACATGCAAACTCCACACAGATATGCCAACTGACCCAGCCGGGGCTCGAACCAGCGACCTTCTTGCTGTGAGGCAATCGTGCTCCCTATTGCGCCACCGTGACACTTAAATGTTTCAGACATTTCACAAAGTGACCCGTACGTCAAATTAAAGTATCAAATTATTTACTAGTCTTGTAACCAGGTAACAGTCACAGCACACAATTTACTCAATATTTGAAAGTGTTTTATGATTTTCTTTACAAAGAGCCTATATCAGAAGGTTCACTAATTGTTTTATACCATACCTGTGACCACCAGTCAGAAATGTTGTAAAACTGTAAATCCACTGATTCAGCGCAAAAGAAATCCTCCACTTAAAGGGTCGTCGCTCTCCTGGGTGAAAGTGGCCACACCGCTGTAATGGGCATGGCCTTTGACCTCCACTACCACAGCCTTGAAATCTCCACACATGGTCTCCTTCAATAACAGATGATTCAGTTTAAGAATCAAGCATAGAAACTACAATATCCATCACTACACTCTTAAATGAATGAGAAATACATACTAGTTACTAGTTGCAGCAATTAAAAGTGAAATCTGTGTTTCTATGCTACAGGTACCTCTATTGCTGTTCCTGTAAACACTGATCCTGTAGCTCCGCTCTGGAAGCTTCTGGTCTGGTTGAGTCCAATCAGGCCTTTATGATACTGAAGAGCTACACGAGCAGTGACACCGGAACCTGTAGGGCTTCTGTCCACCTGACAAGACATTTAACAAACAGACTGAAGAGCAAATAACCAGTGCTGATTCTGCATGGGACAATAACCGTTTTCAAGGTATACTGCGGTTTGGAAAAGTCAAGATTTTCATACCGCCAAAATTTTCCTTAATACCATTCCTAAGGTATGTGTAAGATTTTTTTATTTACATTTTTTTAACAACAGCATCTCCAGCAGAAAAGATATCCAAAGATGCCATTTTAAATTGTAAATAAATCTGTGTTTTTGAAACTAATGAAGACAGCAGACGTCAATGATTCATTTTTATTATTTGGCCTGGCACGTTTACTGCTCCAAAATATTACAAATGTTTCTCAAAATTAAATATATTGTGTTAAAAGTGGAAAAACTTTTAGTTTTTTACCCAGACATTTAAAAAGAATATATTTGAGAGCAGTAATCACAATATCGTGATACCGTGAAACCGTGATATTTTTATCCAAGGTTATACCGTCAGAATCTTATACCGGCCCATGCCTAGTCCTGATCAATCAACTGATATTAAGCATCAAACATCATGTGCATGCATTCATATAAACATGTTAGCAAGACACAAATAGTTTTACCTGTGCATCAGCAAACACACACACATTGGCTGTGGGCTCTTCAGAAAAAGCATCTTTGCCGTCTGTAAGGATTGTACCATAGAGGAAGGCCAGATCTTCACTGACTGGATGATACAGCTTTACCTAATATCATTACAATAATTAGTCCAGTAAATTGTGCTAATTGTTATGCAAATTACAGGCAAATAAAACCCAGCATGGTGTGTGAGAATACAAATGCATTGACTGCTTGATGAAGCCTATTAGAATGCGGCTATAATAGAGTTTTCATTTTCATTCATTTATATTCTTTTCAGCTTAGTCCCTTTATTTATCTGGGGTCGCCACAGCGGAATGAACTGCCAACTTATCCAGCATATGTTTTGTGCAGCGGATGCCCATCCAGCATGGATTTAAGCTTGGTCTCATTTTAAAGAGGACAGATTTCAAATTGTGGCTGATGTTAAAAAAAAGTTTAATAAAACTAAAAGTTATGTTTATGAAAATAATAAAACAATAAATGTAATTTTAATATATTACATACAAAAACATTATTTTACAAAACAGGTTTTAGCCAAAAATTTTAGGCAGAAATTTTGAAAAAAATATATTCCAAATTTGAAGTTAAAAGAAGTCAAAAAGGTTACAGTAAGATTTTGTTATGCGACAATACCAAACATGACCACAAAATGACATTCAGTGACAGTAACTGTGTTTTAATCTATTACTCTTCCTACATATAAAACAACTGTGGTGAAATATGTATTCAGATGTCTTAGACTTTTCCAACAATATACAGTTTGTCATGATTAGATTAGGATTTAATTGCAAAAAAGTGATCTAAACTTAAGTGTCCCGGTGGCGGGACGGTGTCAGCTAAAAGCTGGTTTATACTTCTGCGTCGAGTGATCGGTGTGACCCACGGCGCATGCCTTGCGCATTGCCATGCATTTATACTTTTGCATGCTGTTTGTGTTGCTCTGCAATAACACTTCTGAAACGCTAGCTGGCAGTAGAGTTTTTATGTTTCTCTAAGTCGAGTTTCTTTTCGGGTGCTTTGTTTTTTCTAAATGCTACCTTAATGTACAATTAGTTAAAACTCACTCATTTAGAGGCGGGAACTGAAGAACATGCAACAACTCGACAGTTGTTAAACTGCTCTCTATGTCAACCACACTTGTCAACACTACCAAGCAGACCAAGCACAGAGCTTGTAGTGCAGTTACATTTTTTTTGAGAGGTGTGCATCAGCATCATCTACGGCGAGAGGTATGCTACCGCCGGACCATATGCACCTTGATGCAGAAGTATATATCAGCTTTAAGAGTTATCAAAGCAGCAAGAGTGCTGTATTCACATAAATATTATTTACTTTCTAGTTTTATAAAATTTTAGAACTTCAGTTTAAATGTTCTTTTTAAGTGCAAAAGTAACATACAAGTTTTTAATTTAATGTTTATATTTTATTTTAGCTTCACTTCAAGTAACAAAAATATTTTAAAATATTCCTCCCCATAACAACACTGGGTCAGTTACCTGTGATTTGACAGCATCGCTTACAGCAGTGGCTGCATCCACCAAATCTCTAGTTTTGGACTTGTTTACATCCAATCCAAACTTTTCAGCACTCACAAAAGCATAAAGAGCTCCACCATAACTGATGTCCACAGTGACGGTCCCGTATCCCACTACAGAGACACTCACATCTACAAAAGTAAAAATAAAGGATGAATAATGACCAAACAGCTCCTTAAAACACTACTTAAATGAACTAAAATGTTGCATCATATTCAATTATATTACATACAGTTGAAGTCAGAATAATTAACTGTCATAGGGGAGGCTGTCACGCTTCAAAAATGAACCAATGTGAATATAATAGCAACTTCACCTCAGTAAAGCAGGCTAGGTGAAATAGCGCTATTTACTGATGTTTTGTTGTTAAACTAAATCAAAATTGACATTATCAATGCTGTAAAAGGTCCTTATGAAACTAAAAATAGTCACATCAATCTTTCACCGGGAGATTTCAGTGGCTGAACAACACTTCTGTGCAGATAACCCATTCATAACACAACACAATCTGCATCAGCTTTGGGGGACTAAAATAGTTTTAAAACAGAACATTACCTGTCTAACAGAAATACTTCAGCCATGGTGTCGTCCTTTCTCCAGCATGCAAAAGTAACTCCAATATTGATTCAATATTTTAAAAAGTTTCAATTCAGAATTTGATTTTACCGCGACTGTAACTATCTCATGTGCATGTGAACCTGCGGCGTGCATGTGCTAATGGCGGATCTGCGTGAACAGAAATGCGCAGAAGCCCAAATCTACATTTGTTAACAGACAGTTTAGGCTACTTATCGAAATTATGGGAGATTTCGGCCCGATAATATTTAATTGGATGAAATTTTTTTTGTTTTATGCCTCACCCAGAATATAAAAATACATACAAACACATAAAATGCATATACACACATACATAAACACATTTAAAATACATATAAACACATTTACATCATTTACTTCAATCATTACTATTGGACTGTGAAGAGACTTTCAACCAGCAAAACAAAAAATGTTTCTGAAGACAATCACCTACTGCACCTTTAAAGTGTGTGCATGTGTGTCTGTAGGTGTGTGAGAGTGACCTTTGCGCACTTGCCTTGATATATCTGAGAAAATCTAAAATATATGCACATCAGCTCTCAGAACTACATGAAGTAAACAAAGACTGTATTTATTACTGGCTGCCTTTTGAAGTTGAGAAGTATGAACAGCCTCTGTGTGAAATGCTTGTGCTTTATTGATGTTAAGGCCACTTTAAAAAAAACTTAAAATCGTTCAATGATACACTTTTCTATTTTTTTGTTAAAACATAATAATGTTATAGTAATAACAACAACATAATAACAGCATAATAAAAGATAAAATGATTTCTAAACATAAGTTTTAATAACTAATTGCTTATAACTGATTTCTTTTATCTTTGCCATGATGATAATACATAATACTTTAGTAGATATTTTTCAATATAGTAGTATTTAGCTTAAAGTGACATTTAACTAGGCTTAACTAGGTTAATTAGGGTAAAAAGGGCAAGTCAGGGTAATTAAGACTTTCTCTAGATGAAAAAACATTATCAGAAATACTATGAACATTTCTTTGCTTTATTAAATATCACTTGGGGAATGAGGGCTAATAATTTTGACTTCAACTGTATGTTAACATTTCTTTTAAAATACGATATAAAACAAAGATTGCTATGAAATGTAAATAATTTAATACATTATAATATAATATAATATAATATAATATAATATAGTATAATATAATATAATATAATATAATATAATATAATATAACACATTCTTCTGAAGTGTCACCACCAAAACAACCAAATTTGATATTTTTCTCCAATAACATTGTCTTGATTAAAAAACGCTTCTCACCTGTAGCAAAAGCGAATGCAGGCACACTGTGAAACCTGACAGCTCCAGTTTTCCCATCGGCATATTGCGTAAAGGCCTTGACCAAGCCGCAGGGGCAGTGTATGTTTATCTGCGTCTCTGGTGAAGTGGGCTCTTTAACCAGACCATAATCCACAGCGAAGCGTCCCAGCGCAATGACAGCGTGGCCACACATGGTGCTATAGCCTTCATTATGCAGAAACAGGACGCCCAGATCAGCTTCTGCCAACTCACTTTTGACCAGGAGGGCTCCATACATATCATTGTGTCCACGGGGCTCTAACATCAAGACCTTACGAAGATGATCGAGATGCTCTCTCACGTAATGCCGTTTGGATAGGATGGTGTCGCCCCGCACCTCTGGAAAGCCACTCAGGATGATGCGCAGCGGTTCTCCACCTGTGTGCATGTCCACTACTGACAGCACAGAGCCGCAGTGAGGGGGCAGCTTAGGGTTCGCCATTCATCACACTGGTGAGACAAAAAATAATTATAATCTGAAAGAGAATCAACAGTAAACTAATGTAAATATGAGACAAAAGTTGGATACTTTAAGTTTGATGACCTCTCAATGTCAGAGTGTTACTGACAGATGTATTTTAGCATCAATAATTGTTGTAGATTATTAACAGGATAACATTTGTGAACATTTTTTTGTCATCTGGGCTTTAGAAATGGAAAGAATATGAAAAAATAAATCTTTAATTTTTACATATTTATTGTACTTAGTAAATATTTTGTAATACCAGTAACCATAATAACTATAAACTATACTATATGTATTTATCTATTATTTTAGTTTTTTATTATTATGTTATTTATATTATATTATAATTAAAGTCTATATGATGGATTATATAAGTTAATTAAGTACATTATAAGGTAAAATTACAAAATAAAAAATGTTTTGAAGCAATATCTCACTCAAAGATTATAATTCTGTCATCACCAATTACTAATAATTTTCATTTTTGGATGAACTATGCTTTTAAACTCATTAATGGCATTAATTGCTTGACAATAAACTATCATGACATTCAGTGACAGTAACTGTGTTTTAATCTATTACTCTTTCTACGTAACAAAAAACTGTGGTAAAATGTGTATTCAGACGTCTTAGACCTTTCCAACGATATATTGTTTGTCATGATCATAGACTGTAAAAGATATGGACGTAGTATCCTTGACGTCACCCATAGGTTTCTGAACACTGCAAAAGTAGCTACAAGTAGGCGTGGCCAACCGTGGCCATTTTGTCCACGCGTCATCGCACCAATCGCGGGATACCAAACAAGGGCAAAGAGGCGGAGAGTGAGCGGAGCTACAGACGCATGCTGGATTCTCGCCATTTTGCTTAGACCTGGCTTAGACTTTTTACTTTGGGAGAACGCTTAATACTTCATTGCCCAAGACTCGTTTGTGTTCTGACCACAAGTGCTTGGTTGTACACTATATCAATAAAGTGTTTAGTCTTTTAAAAACAATGTTGTAATACATTGAGCCACTAAGCATTGTTCTTATGATGTTTTTCTACAGAAGGAAAACGTGACTTACTTCCAAACACTTCAGATATAGTCTGTGTTAGTAAACGCAAGGCTATTTATGAAATACTGGCATAGCACTGTATGACAACGCTTCAGATGACTTTTTTATAGCCTACAGCTAATCAATCTGTCAGATCCTGGAGTACATTACAGGTCTGAAGAGAAATATAAATGATAAATTATCTTAAGTAAAACAAATACATTTATAGTGATTGTATAGAAGTATATAATTTCACTCACCTGGGAAATGGAGGCAACTTGAACGGTTTGTAAGCACAATTAAGTGCACACAGCATGCTATGGTATCTGATCATTGCAGGAAATAATTCCAAAAGGCAAATGACTGGGTAAAGAAACATTAACCAAAACAGAAATACGATATATGCCGAGCTCAGCGGCTAATTAGCCGGAATCAGCTGAGGTGACGAGATAGCGAGCAGCTAGTCCTAGCTGTCACTCAAGTGGCCACGCCCTAAATTATGCAGACTTAATATAACTTAATAAAAACGAAACGGATGAGTTATAAAAAAATTCACCCCTCTCACAGTTGTCATAAAGGGTAATCATAGCTATATGCTATTTTTTTGTATATATTTTTTAGACTACATTCTACATTTTAATTGTATTTATTGTAAATTCTTTTCACAACTCTACTTTTTGTATTTTGTATTAATATTATGTCACGCACCTAGGGTCTGAGAGTAACGGAATTTCGATTCTCTGTATGTCCTGTACATGTGGTTGAATTGACAATAAAGCTGACTTTGACTTTGACCAAATCCATCTTTTGTACCAGGCTGTACACATATTTTTATCAGCAGTAAAAATGGCCAATTTACCAATGCAGTCAGAAAGCACTTCGATTTCCTGTTTGTAACGGTTTGTAAGCACAATTAAGTGCACACAGCATGCTATAGTATCTGATCATTGCAGGAAATAATTCCAAAAGGCAAATGACAGAAACATTAACCAAAACAGAAATACAATATATGCCGAGCTCAGCGGCTAATTAGCCAGAATCAGCTAAGGTGACGAGATAGCGAGCAGCTAGTCGTAGCTGTCACTTAAGTGGCCACGCCCTAAATAATGCAGACTTAATATAACTTAATAAAAACGAAACGGATGAGTTATAAAAAAAATTCACCCCTCTCACAGTTGTCATGAAGGGTAATCATAGCTATATGCTATTTTTTTGTATATATTCTTTAGACTACATTCTATAATTGTATTTATTGTAAATTCTTTTCACAACTCTACTTTTTGTATTTTGTATTAATATTATGTCACGCACCTAGGGTCTGAGAGTAACCGAATTTCGATTCTCTGTATGTCCTGTACATGTGGTTGAATTGACAATAAAGCTGACTTTGACCAAATCCATCTTTTGTACCAGGCTGTACACATATTTTTATCAGCTGTAAAAATGGCCAATTTACCAATGCAGTCAGAAAGCACTTCGATTTCCTGGAGCCAGCCCCCCCAAGGCGAGTTGATGAATTGCAGTTTTAGTTACTTCCGTATTGGCTTAACGAGGGAGAGCGGGAGGTTGCCGCTTGGTCATGATTAGATTAGGATTTAAAGGTGCAGTATGTAAGTTTGACACCCAGTGGTTGAACTAAGTATTGCACTCCTGATTTAAAACACATTTTCACTCCATCCCTCCTCTGAAGACTCCACACAAGCGCAGGTTGCCAAACTAAAGACACCAACAGGCCAGCCAACGCGCCTGACTATTAAACCTAAGGGCTGATTTAAACCATTTTCTAACTAAAGTAATTGCCCACAATAGAATAAATATTTTCATAATAAAAAGAGTTTTTGTCCCAACCAACACCTGAAAATTCTATTTTAGAAATGGCTTCTATTTCTTGCAGTTGAACAACAGAAAACTGACAATGATCACCATGATCATCTCATGTGTTTGTTCAGTGTTAAATGCTAACAATGTGAGTTTGAATGCCATTTTACATGACATTTATTGCCATATACTGAAAGCCGCAGCAGATAGTTCACCTCAGATCTTGAACATAAAATAAACCATTAAAAATTTTACTTTAGAACTGTGACTCAGTGCAAGCCAACAAATATCAAATCAGCATGTACATTTAATAATGTTAAAGAGGTTTAATATGTAAATTAGATATTAAAACTTAACTATAACGTAAATTTCTGTTGTGTTACTGCAAATTTCCTCATGTAGCCTGTTGTTAGGACACGGGGTTACAATGTAACCTGCTCACCTTATGTTTCAGTTTGTAATATTTATAATATTTGCTAATTAATAAACACCTTATGTGGAACTCTGAATCTGACACTCATTTGAGAGGATGTTACTGTTTACCCGAGGTCACATTTCAGTCATGGACGAGTATGAGAGCCATCATGACAGAACTAATCAAATACTCTGTTTTCCACCAAGGCAACCAGGGGTGCCGAAATATGATGAGCTAAACTGGCAGTGGGTGAGTAAATAGACCAAAACAAAGACAGACGTTCCGGCACGTAACGCACATTTTCAAAGCAGAATATCTTTAACATTGTTTTTCAGGTAAACAAGTATGTTTATATAGCATGTTTCTTAAATATCTGCAAACATATATAGGTATTTTATGCTTTAGAAGAGTCAAAAACTTTATGCAATTGTGCAAATTGTTGCATAATAATACTTATGAAAGCCCATTCCTGCATCTAAATAAAACAATTTTTTAAGTTTTTGTGACTTTATCTCAGAATTCTGACACTATATCTCAGATTTGCAAGTTTATATCACGCAATTTTGAGATAAAAGTCACAATAACCTTTTTTATTTTTTTTTATTCAGCGGCAGAAACAGGCTTCCATACATACAACCACGTGGCCACATTTGAAACAAACACTAATCCAGACAGACACATTTCAGTTCAGTTTGAGGTTATCTAATTTTTGGAAATTTATATTTGTCTTTATTTAAACTGCCATTAGGCTGGGTAATAATAATCAAATCTTCTAAAATTAATAATGGTGCTTGTAAGGGGTTTACCTTAAAAAAAAGACAAAGACAAAAAAATTATAATCTTAAAGAGAATTGACCGTAGTTGGGTAGATTAAGTTTAGGGGTAATTAATAAACAAATCTTCTCAAATGAATAATGGTGCTTTAAAGAGGTTTAACTTAAAGACAATTCCAGTTTATTAAAATAATAGATTGGCTGTTTTAAAGTAAAATTGAGAGCTGAGATGGAAAATATATTTTTAATCTAATCTAATCTAATCTAAATGTTTTCTTGGCTAACTTGACAACAAAAGTAGGATAATGCAGTACTTTGAATCTGCAAAAACATTTCTGTTTTTGGAGTAATTAATGAGTGTGACTAATAAATAAAGGGATAGTTCTGTCATAATTTACTCACACGTTACTTGTTTCAGACCTTTATGGGTTTCTTTCTTTTGTTAAACACAAGATATTTTGAAGAAAGCTGGAAACCTGCAACAACCACTGAGCATTAGTTGTTTTTCCCATTAATGGTTACAGGTTTTCAGCTTTCTTCAAAGTATTTTCTTTAGTGTTCAACGGATAAAACTCAGTTTTGGAACCACTTAAAGATGAGGAAATAGTGAGTTAATTTTCATTTTTGGGTGAACTATCCCTTTTTTTTTATAATATTTTAGTCTTCATTCTTTTTGAAACCATAACAATACACTTTCCTTAATCCCCTTAGTCCCAAAGTACATTAATCCTGAAGGCTAATACACTTATTTACTGCAACACACATTTACTGTGACAGAATTAATCCCAGAGTGAGTTTTATGAAAATAATTTAAATACGGATCAAGCAAAAGGCTTACCGGCCCAGCTGAACACTGCAGACACTTACCGTTATGGCAAAGTTCAGTAAAGCAGTCAACGCAAATGAAATCTTCTGTTAACAGCTAAACTGTTAATAAATATGTGTTCATTAGAAAACGACTTGTGGTAATGACCGCAACGTTAATATGTGAACTCTTTTCCAGCCTGCTCTCTTATTTTTAGGATTTTGCCCCAATTCCTGTTGGAAAGTTGTGGTTGGTAAATCGCTTAATACCGCCTCCATGTGGCCTGGATGAAAATGACACTCCGTTACATTCAGCCCCTTTCTACCTTTCACTCAGTGATACCTACAAACATCAAAAATTATACAATATTTGCTATAAATTACTATAGTATTGTTTCATGTGGGAGTAGAGCCCAAAATATCAGAACACTGGTGTTTTCACCAGCCGAAATAATTTTAAGTCAGTCGTTTCTATATTGTACTGTGTCATCCGGAAATATTCATTTTCATTCAATTTTCATATTCATTCAAAATTTCATTTTGCTATTAATCATAATGATGCAGTGTGATTTTTGTTTGTAAAAGGAGTTTGACAGCAGCCGATGCTCCGCACAGAGATCAGATAATTCAGAAGAACATCTCCAAGACACTTTAAGAAGGTTCGTGTACCATCCGTTCATTTGGTGGAAACTGGAAAATTATACATTTGTGTAAATTGCTGTAAAAGTGAGGTTGCTTTAAAAATACATGAATACATTTTCTTTTTCAGTGAACTTACAGTATAAACTAAATTAAATTAACATTTGGTTGGCATTATTAACCATCTTTTTTCTTTCTTATTATTAGTTGTGTCTCTTTCACAAAATAAAGATGCACCACATTACAAAACTGAACCCACAAAGTTTGTGTTTAAAAGGTTTACATTTAATAACTCATACATTGACAAATGTATTATATTATTATATTTTATAATATATAATTGTTGTTATTATTATTATTATTATTATTATTATTATTATTATTATTATTATTATTATTATTATTATTATTATTATTAATATTATACAGCTATACACCTTTATATTGTAGTTATTTTATTATATCAATACTCGCTACACACACATTTTTGTTATTTTCTATATTCTGCTTTCATTCTGCTGTCTATCCAATGTTTTCATTTGTTGTAATTTCACTACTATTATTACTATTTTGATCATTTACTTTACTTCATTGTCTGCACAGAGGTTCTGAGCCGAAATTCATATTTGACACTGGCATCACATACAAAACAGCATACACACACTTACTTAAATACATATTACATATTACTCCACTTTACATATTATTCCACCTAGACCTAAAGATAACAACAACAACAACAACAACAATAATAATATTAATAATTATATATATATATATATATACCCTGACCTGGGACCTGCCAATAAAATAAATGATGTTTTATATGTTTATATAAGCCAATGGTGTACGCAATGGTGTATTACTCGAATTATAGTTATAATTATACATAGCACACACATACTATTTCACATTCTATTAGCTATTTTTAATTAATCTTTTCAGATATAATGTATAATTTCATTCTACATTATTGTATAGAATTTGTTCTATTATAATAATGTGTGATTCATTACTTTTGTTAAAACTGTAAGAAAAACTGTAAGAAAACTGTAAGAAAAAATATGACTCCAGCACTTTTTTGATAATAGAGATATATTTATTGATAAAACAACTTTGTTATTCTATAAAATATACATTACAAATTTCAGCTTTCCTACTTCTAGGTAACTGGAGTTTTTTCACACCATAAAATTATAATCAGTAAATAAATATAAGCGTTATTGTATTTTATATCCGAGAAAGCAGCAGCTCCTCCGTCATATAAAGATTTAGCCTATATTTTGAGACACAAAGTCGTGACTACATTGCTCTCTGGTGGCTTAAATTGAACTATATTTAATTTTTTTGAGATTGCATACAGGTTAGATGCAGATTACTATATGCCTGAAAAATAAGACGTATATGCATTCAAAATAAAATATAAATATACAAAAGTTAGTCAAACTGAGAATCAAAGTTGCTATTATTTATATACTTAAAAGAGAGCGCACCCAAATCCTTAACAATATTATTATTATTATTATTTTATTATTATTATTATTATTATTATTATTATTATTATTATTATTATTATTATTATTATTTATTATTTATTATCATCATTATTATTATTATTATTATTAATATTAATATTATTATTATTATTATTATTATTATTATTATTATTATTATTATTATTATTATTATTATTATTATATTCTACAGTGCTTCACAGAAATCGCGCATTGCACATTTGAGGTGATTGAATATGGCGGCGCGGTGGCGTTGCTGTGGTTACCAGTGGCGTTCGAAAAAAGAATGTGTTCGAAATACGTTCGATGACGTTGAGAGACTAGTGTGACCTGCATTAAGCGTCTGACCATCGCTGACATTAGCGGTATGTAAAGATCTTTCGAAAGGTATAATTTTAGGTTATTATATATGGTTGTTTCGACGTGCTTTTGCTGAAGGACGCTAAAGATTTGAGTATATCTCTTTGTCAAATCGTTTCAGATTACTATATTAGTTTTTCCACGTCTTTTTCCTGTTAGGCTGTAGATTGTACTGAATGTTGCTTGGAATTGGAGATTGCTATATTGTCGACTTGTCAATTTTAGGATTTTGGATATATATATATTTCATTTATTTCAGCTTATTTATAATCGTAGAATGCCATTTGTTATGTTGTCAGGTTGGTAGACCGATAGAGACAATATTTTTGTTTGTTTGTATGCTTCATTTGTATATTGCTATCTAATTTACCATTTGCAGATTGTTGTTACATCATCAGATAAATTGATATGTTATCACGTATTTGTATAATGCCAGCTTTAACACATATTCCATGTTAGGGTTGTATTATTTATTTGTAATTTATGCTGTCGGCCTGTTCAGCATTTGTAGCTTTTTATTGTTATTTGTTTTATTTATAGTTTTACTAATTATTGTAACACATTTATCCATTCCAAGTTTATAGATTGTCATCTTGTAGAGTATTTACTTATAGCTGCGAAATATTATTTGTTAGTGTAAGAACAGAACCAGACTGGAGACAATGGTAGATGAAACTTCCAAAGAATGCTATTAAGAATAATTAATGACTTCACAACTTTCTATTGTGTTTTGCAGATCGGAAGGGACCACATGGAGAAATAAAGGGAATCACACACCTGAGCAAAGACTGTAAATTGATGGTCAGGAATGGACGGGTGCATCGATGGATGTCCTTCCAGGATGAAAGGGGTAGTGTTTGGTATAGATTAGTGGTTCTCAAACTTTTTCACCTCAGAAAGAATTTGTCTCTCCAAGTATGACCTAATGACTAGCAAATATAGTAGTGTAGAAGACTTAATTAATCAGCTACAGCTCTGCACAGTTCAAAAGCAAGGCAGATTTATTTTTAAACATTATAAATAGTTTGAACATTAACACTGTACTGTGCTTATGTTTAAATGAAAATGTGTTTAAAAGTTCATTAAAATCGGTACTGTTTATAAAAAGTAAAAAATAAATAAAATAAAATAAAATGCTGTACTTAGCATATTAGCATAGAGTAGCCTTTATTCATCAAAACCTGGAAATGTAGCTTGGACCTCATAAATTTATATGTCATCATATTCATATCATATATAAACCATTTTTGACACATTTTGAAAAATATGTTGCATGTACATATGACATATTTGTATGGGAGAGGCCGGGGATAGTTGTACCTCTATTATATTTCTCTATATATCTTTGAGATCTTGAGTTACAAGTGTCTGCTGTTAAATGGCATATAAGTTATTTTTGCAGCACAAACACAAAATGTGAACACGTATTAGTTTCAAATAGGAGTCAAATGTTAAAATTCACCACGCAGTCTGGGTTAGTTGTAACACACCCTGTGGTGAAATGTAAATTCTGATTTCCACTGAGATGTAACATTATAAAATAAGAATTATGACCAAAAAATGGATTTAAAATGCATTTTATTTAACATAGAGCTTTTAGTATAATTTGTGTGTGTGTCTGAGTTACAAAGCTGAATAAAATGTGCAAATGTGCATCAGCTTCAACAATTGAACACTATTTGTGTGTGCGGGCTTTATGAGAGGTCAAACACTGAACTCAAACTACTTTGACTTCTTTCTCTTTCAAGAGCTGTAGGAATACTGAAATTAAATCATATAAATCTGCTTGGGGTTGGTGTTAACATTTCACTGATGTTACTAGCAAGAGTTTTGTTTTTACGACTGACCCAGCTAGGCAAGGGATGATAACCGTTTTCAAGGTATATCGAAGTTTGGAAAAGTCAAGGTTTTATAACCACCACAGTTTTCTGCTATACCGTCCCTACGGTATATGTAAGATTATGTATATGTATAGAGTAGCGTTCATCCGATGTGCACTTCAGAATCTCGCCGGAAGTTGTAGGTCATCCGCGTACTTCTCACATACTACTCGGCTCACATACTTTTTTTAGCATACTATATAGTATGGAAGAATGCAATTTCGGACGCAGCCACAAACAACTTAAGAAAAGCGCTGCATTTAGTAAACGTGCTACATAATATTAAAACAACGTTTCACATTTAATCATCAGTTTTTTAGGCTAATAATTTATAAAAGACAATGGAATTGTCTAATCAGGATATTAAAATAAACAAAAAAACTCACCTCTAAATGACCACCAACAACTTCAATGAGCAACAGTCAGGGCATAATAACACATCCATATATCAGCAGGGTCCGTCATGTTTTTGGGTCTCCTTGAAACATTTTCGTTGTGTGATGTGGATATTTGCAAATGCTGTGACAAAATACAGCGTGTTTATTCAGTTGTTTGTGTTGTGAGAATTTGCAACACGTGTGCTGTCAAACTGATAAAGATCGTTTCTTAATTTGCGTTTGTTTCTTAGTTTTTGTAATTGCATGTGTTTTCTCTTTTGGCCCCTGTACAACAGTATCTCCAGCAGAAAAGATTTCCAAAAATGTCGTTTTAAATACCATGAAACCGTAATATTTTTATCCAAGGTTATTATACCATCAGAATCTTAGAATCAGAATCTCCGGCACATGCCTTGACCCAGCATTATAGCCATGAATCTGTTCTCCTTACAGCTACAGCTAAAACATTATTACCAACTATGTGGATTAAATATATCTACACACAGACACAGAAATTACATAGGTTTAGCTACAAATCAGGCGTTGCTATTTCAAATATGACTTTCTTAGCTGAATTGGAATTTTCCTGTCTAATATCTGCTGTGTCGGTCATAGGACTCTTCTTTTTTTTATATGTGGTATGAGGACTAATATGAGCATGTGTGAAGTGAATCAACTGATTTGCAACTAGTTGTAGAGATTGGAAGTGTTACAACTATCCCCGGTCTCCCCCTTGAAACCTAAACATGAACTTGTATTTTAAATATATGATTCAATTACATATTTAAAATAGAGATTAGATCTGCTTACAGTGCGTTATTTACAGTATGTGTGTCAGAAAGGTGAGTGATTATAAATACACAGTTGGACCATTTCATACGCGATTTATCAATTCATACGTGCAGCGTTTCCATGATTTGGCGGAATTAAGATCATATCTTAAATAAACCGTGGAGTTTGCGTAAACCGTGCACCCGACCACTGTTTTCAGGCTTACTCGGGTAAGGTTCGCAGGTGCTCCATCTGTTCATACAGAGACTTTAAGTTTTGTGTTTCTCTAAGCTTCAAACATCGCAAATTTGCTTGAGTCTATGTTCTGCGGCCTGCACCATTTGAATCACATACAGATTAATTTAAATCTGAGGTAACAAACTAAATTGAAAGCCACATCGCTGGGCTATTTACAAAACAAATGACTTTAGGCTGAATATTGAAAACACGCATTATTTTACACAACTACAAACACATTTATAATTATTATTTAACCAACGATGCAGCATGGGGTAATTCCTGAGTTTGCAGTAACTGAAATGTCAATAGAACTGGTCTGCAAAAGTACTTCTATAGCACGTATCTGCTAGAAAGCTCCGCAATTTTTTAGATTCTTAGCATCTGATGATGTGATGCACTAAACATACTAATCACAATGGTGTGATCATACAGTACAGGGAACAGCCAATGCTGATCACATAGGTGTTATTGCGCCAAATGGTAAAAGAGTGTTCATATATCTTTAATTATTATTCAGTGATTCCTCCACGAACCACTAGAAGGAAGCCTGTGTGCCACACTTTGAGAACCACTGGTATAGATAGTTAGGGCTTGTCTGTGTCAGGTTTTTCCTTTTTCAGCTAATGGAGAGCAGGTGGAAGAGGGAGACTCAGAAGTGAATCAGTGGACATTTATCTAAAAACTGCTGGAGAACAGCAGGACGGGTTTTGTTGGGGCTGTCTTTTTTTTTCCAGATTGAAGTGGAGCAGAAGGAGACTCACAAGGGGAATGGTGAAGATATACTTGAAGACCTGGAGCTCAGGAGGCAGGTAGAATGTCTTGAACAGACTAAACAATGGAGTTAGTTTCCAAAGAAATGTATTAAGATTAATTAAAGACTTGATATCTTTTTCTTTGGCAGATTGGCATGGAGCATGTGGAGGAACAGGGAAACACATGTCAGTAATGAAAACACCTCAGTAAATTAGGTACTGCCTTAACATTTTTAATAAAATTTTCATAAAACATTGAAAATTACATATTTAAATTTTTTCAGAGTAAGGGTCACAGAAGTGACGGGATTCAGGTGAATAATATAAATAGTGTTTATTTACAGGAGGGCAGGGGAGCATAAGCAGGTGAGTATAATGACGCAGATGATAATGGTCCATGAACATATACTGCATATTTGACTGTCCAGGCTTGGAGACTGAAGATGGATACCACAGACAGCAAACAGGATGAAGACCAGCTGAGGAACCAGGAGACACTACACTAGGAGAGACATGGAAGACACGGGAGAGGCAAGTAAACTGATATCTAAGAATCAACACTGACGATATAGACCATGGTATAGACCATTTTGAGGGATGTAAACTAAAACAATGGTCCCAACGTATTTTCTGTTTTACATTTTTAATTTCGATAGCTTCCGAGAATCCATTAAGAGCCACATATTGATAAACAATGTTATGATAGCTGTTTTACCATTTAGATAGACAGAGATAGATACAGTATTTTTTGTTTGTTTGTATGCTTCACTTGTATATTGCCATCTAATTTAACATTTGCAGATTGTTATTTGTTATATCGTCAGATAAATTGATCTGCTATAATGTATTTGTATGCTGCCAGCTTTAACATACATTGAATATTACTCAACTTTATTGTCGGATCGATTGTCTGGCTGTTGGATTATTTATTTGTAATTTATGGTGTCGGCCTGTTCACCATTTGCAGATTATTATAGTTATTTGTTTTATTGACAGTTTTACTAATTATTGTAACACATTTATCTATTCTAAGTTTATAAATTATCATCTAGTAGAGAAGTTATTTATAGCTACAAAATATTACTTGTTAGTGTTAGAACAGAAACAGACTGGAGACAATGGTAGATGAAACTTCCATAGAATGGTATCATGATTAATTAATGACTTCGCATCTTTCTATTGTATTTTACAGATCGGAAGGGACCACATGGAGAAAAATAAGAAATCACACACCTCAGCAACGACTAGATGGTCAGGAATTTATTTTAAAAAATCAGATGGACGGGTGAATTGATGGACGTCCTACCAAGATGAAGGAGTGATGGTTTGTATAGATAGTAATTAGGCCTTGTCTGTGTCAGGTTTTTCTTTTTCAGGTAATGGAGAGAGAGCAGGCAGAAGAGGACGACTTAGAAGTGAATCGGTTGACATTTATCTAAAAACTGATGGAGAACAGCAGGAAGGGTTTTGTTGGGGCGGTCTTTGTTTTTTGCAGAATGGAGTGGTGCAGAAGGAGGAGACTCACAAGGGGAACAGTGGAGATATACATGATGACCTGGAGCTCAGGAAGCAGGTAGAATGGCTTGAACCGACTGAACAATGGAGTTAGTTTCCAAAGAAATGTATTTAGATTAATTAAAGACTTGATATCTTTCTGTTTGGCAGATTAGCATGGAGCATGTGGAGGAACAGAGAAACACGTGTCAGTAATGAAAACACCTCAGTAAATTAGGTACTGCATTAAAATTAAGTTAAATCAAATGAACTTTATAAAACATTTTAAAATTATATATTTAAATTTTTACAGAGCATATCAGAAGGGACAGAATTCAGGTGATAATATAAATGATGTTTATTTACAGGATGGCAGGTGAGTGTAAGCAGGTGAGTATATTGTTGCAGATGATAATGGTCCATGGATATAAACTGGATAGTTTACTGTGCAGGCTTGGAGACAGATACCACAGATGGCAAACAGGATAAAGACCAGATGAGGAAGCAGGAGATGCCACACTAGGAGAGGCATGGATGACGCAAGTAAAATTATATCTTAGAATCACCACTAACAGTGTATAGGAACTTCAGTCCTTTCTTTACTAGTGAAGGGCTGAACACTGAGTGAATGTGAGTGGACTCTTTATAGTGCTGTGATGATTGTCAGGTGTGTGTCTAATTAAACTCAGGTGAAGGTGCTTGTGGTGCTTTAATGGGTGGAGAACCTGGTCTTACTGTGACAGTAAGTGATGGTCGGTTATTTCCTTCAGCTAGACAGAGATAGATAGAATTTTTTGTTTGTTTTTATGCTTCACTTGTATATTGCTATCTAATTTAACATTTGCAGATTGTTGTTTGTTATATCATCAGATAAATTGATTTGTTATAATGTATTTGTATGCTGTCAGCTTAGTAGCTGGTTGGTATAGATAGTAATTAGACCTTGTCTGTCTCAGGTTTTTCTTTTTCAGATAATGGAGAGAGAGCAAGCAGAAGAGGGAGACTCAGAAGTGAATCAATGGACATTTATCTAAAAACTGTTGGAGAACAGCAGGAAGGGTTTTGTTGGGGCTGTCTGTTTTTTGCAGATTGGAGTAGAGCAGAAGGAGACTCACAAGGGGAACAGTGGAGATATACTTGATGACTTGGAGCTCAGGAAGCAGGTAGAATGGCTCAAACCAACTGAACAATGGAGTTAGTTTCAAAAGAAATTAAGATTAATTAAAGACTTGATATCTTTCTTCTTGGCAGATTGGCATGGAGCATGTGGAGGAACAGAGAAACATGTCAGTAATGAAAAAAACCTCAGTAAATTAGGTACTGCCATTAAAAATGTTTAAGTTGAATCAAATGAACTTCATAAAACATTTTAAAATTATATATTTAAATTTTTACCACAGATGGCAAACAGGATGAAGACCAGACGAGGAAGCAGGAGACGCCACACTAGGAGAGGCATGGATGACGCAAGTAAACTGATATCTAAGAATTAACACTGACAGTGTATAGGGCCCTCAGTCCTTTCTTTACTAGTGAAGAGGCAGAAACTGAGTGAATGTGAGTGGAGTCTTTATAGCGCTGTGATGATTGTCAGGTGTGTGTCTAATTAGACTCAGGTGTAGGTGCTTCAATGGGTGGAGAACCTGGTCTTACTGTGACAGTAAGTGATGGTCGGGTATTTTCTTCAGATAGACAGAGATAGATACAGTATTTTTTGTTTGTATGCTTCACTTGTATATTGCTATCTAATTTAACATTTGCAGATTGTTATTTGTTATATCGTCAGATAAATTGATCTGCTATAATGTATTTGTATGCTGCCAGCTTTAACACATATTGAATATTACTCAACGTCTATTGTCGGATAGGTTGTATTATTTATTTGTAGTTTATGCTGTCGGCCAGTTCACCATTTGGAGCTTTTGTTAGTTATGTTCTATTGACAGTTTTCAATTATTGTAACACATTTATCTATTCTAAGTTTATAGATTGTCATCTTGTAGAGTATTTACTTATAGCTGTGAAATATTACTTGTTAGTGTTAGAACAGAAACAGACTGGAGACAATGGTAGATGAAACTTCCATAGAATGGTATCAAGATTAATTAATGACTTCGCATCTTTCTATTGTATTTTACAGATCGGAAGGGACCACATGGAGAAAAAAAGGGAATCACACACCTCAGCAATGACTAGATGGTCAGGAATTTATTTTAAAAATCAGATGGATGGGTGAATTGATGGACGTCCTTCCAAGATGAAGGAGTGGTGGTTGGTATAGATAGTAATTAGGCCTTGTCTGTGTCAGGTTTTTCTTTTTCAGGTAATGGAGAGAGAGCAGACAGAAGAGGGCGACTCACAAGAGCATCAGTGGACATTTATCTAAAAACTGCTGGAGAACAGCTGGTAGGGCTCTGTCAGTGCTCTCTATAGGTGCGCCCCAAATCGCATACTTATACACTATTCTACAACATTTTGTAGTATATTTACTGTAAATAGGTCGTTCACATTGAAATATAATTTTTTATTATAAAAAGATTAAGTGCACTTTAAATTCCTGGATGATGCACTTATTTACCCGCTAAAAAGAAGTGTGGACTGTTGGACACTTCACGCACTCAACAGCCGCAGTTTTGATCACGTAGCAGAAGGGATGGAGCTGTCAGGCGCTTAAGTATGATTACTTTATTTTGGATTATGAAAGCAAAATTCTCCTACGAGAGTGATTATGCTGCTTCCTGATGGTGAATACAGTTATACTCATGGCAGGTATTATTTGATAGTTTGGTCATTTGTTTCAATAATTTGGCAACCGTCAAACATCATCTGGGAAACGGTTTGAATTTGAGGTTAGTAAATAACCATTAGTGTTCTATTTGGGACGACACTACATTCATATACTATGCTGTTGAGTGTGTAAGTGCGTAAGTATATTTTGTATAAGTTCATAGTGTGCCAATTGGGATGCAGCTTTTGTCTTTGGCAGGTTGGAGTGGAGCAGAAGAAGGAGACTCACAAGGGGAATGGTGAAGATATACTTGAAGACCTGGAGCTCAGGAGGCAGGTAGAATGTCTTGAACAGACTGAACAATGGAGTTATTTTTTTCTTTGGCAGATTTGCATGGAGCATGTGGAGGAACAGGGAAACACACCTTGGTAATGACAAGTACATCATAATAAATTAGGTACTGCCTTAAAATTTTAAGTTGAATCAAATTAACTTTATAAAACATTTAAAATTATATATTTTTACAGAGATAGATAGATAGATAGATAGATAGATAGATAGATAGATAGATAGATAGATAGATAGATAGATAGATAGATAGATAGATAGATAGATAGATAGATAGATAGATAGATAGATAGATAGATAGATAGATATTACTAAACAAGCAGGTAGAGTACTATTGATGTCGTCTTTGTCTTTTACAGAGTAGAGTGGATAAACTAGAGGATCACACCTCAGCAATGATAAGAAACTGAAGGTCAGGTATCACCGATTGATGACAGATGTCCTTCCAAAAGGAAGGGGGTGGAGGTGGGCTTAGATAGTTAGATAGATGTCTTGTCTGCGGCAGGTGTTTCTTTTTCAGGTAATGGACACACAACATGCAAAATAAGGAAACTCACAAGAGCATCGGTGGGCATTTATCTGAAGAACGCTGGAGAACAGCTTGTGCGTTTCTAGAGCTCAGCAAGCATGTAGAGCTCTGTTAGTCCTGTCTTTGTCTTTTACATACTGGAGTGCAGCATGTGGAGAAAAATAAGAATCACATGGTCAGGCATATCCTTCAAAAACAGATAGATGGGTGCATGAATGGATGTCTTTCCAAGAGGAAGGGGGTGGTGGAGGGCATAGATTGTTAGATAAATGTCTTGTCTGTTGCAGTTATTTGCATTGTAGATAACGAAACCACAACAGGCAGAAGAGGCAGACTCACAAGCGGAATGGTGAATGTTTATCTGAAGAACACTGGAGAACACTTGCTTTATTGCTGGAGTTTAGCCAGCAAGTAGAGCTTTGTTAGTCTTGTTTTTGTCTTTTGCAGATTAGACTGGGGCATGTGGAGAAATGGGAATCACACCTCAGCATGGCTGGAAAGTGATGGTCTGGTTAGATATTTTTTGGATTGATAGATGGATGACTGGTCGGATGCTAAATAGATGTCCTTCTAAGAGGAAGGGGGTGGAGGTGGGCATAGACTGTTAGATAGATGTCTTTTTTGTGGCAGTTATTTAAATTGTAGTTGATGAACACACAACAGGCAGAAAATGGAGACTCACAAGAGGTGCAGGAGGCTCACCAGGGGTGTCACTAGACCCCATTTACAAGAGCACGTGCTCTAGTAAATGGGGTAATGTAGTAAATACAAAAACAAAAAATAAGAAAACAAACTGACGCAAGTGTGCAGAATACCATTCTTGTGCACCTGGTTCTGCTACCGGTGTGAATCCTGGTTGTTTAACACGCACGCTGAAAAAAATACGCGCCACTCATACATTGTAAAGCCGGCGTAAAAGCCTTTAATGAAGTGGTGTCGGCACTCAGTAAGTTTTGCAAGTCAGCAAAAAAGTAATATGATGATGATGATCATATTTTGACTAAACATGGCTGCTGTAAGATAATTTTTTGTATGAAGCACAAAGGAGACAATGAGTTAGGCATGTTAGACTTTATAACATTATTACTCGGCTATCAGAGTCAGGTCTTAGACAAAAGATAATTCTAGACATTTTTTTTTTGTTTTCTAGAATTCTTATATTAAAAATAAAATTCATGCAAAATATTTTTTTTATATCACTCCAGTTGTGTCTTCACGATTGATTTCTGTAATTAAAAAATATATATATTTGTATAATAATAATACTTTTATAATTATAATAATAATACTTTTATTTATTTATAATATAATTATCATTTTGATTTATAATATTCAGTATAGCTGTTTATACATGGGTGTATAATTTTCCTTTGGGGGTGGTGTGCAGTTGAGTGGGGCCCGTGCCCCAGTAGAGCTTTATGTCTAGCAACACCCCTGAGAAGGGGAATGATGGAGATATACTAAAAGACCTGGAGCTCAGCAAACAGGTAGAACTGCTTGAACAGACTGAACAATGGAGTTAGTTTCCAAAGTAATGTATTGAGATTAATTGCAGTTTTTCTCAGTCGCTTTGATGCATTTCTCACAACACTATTTACATTTGCACAACAGTTAATGCATTTCTCAAAACAATTAGTACAAACTGCAAAACCTAGTGGATAACCTGCAAAAGCGTGTCACTTGCTCAAAATGGAGAGCTCATTCCTCAAAAGCAAGTATTCATGTCAATGAAAGTGTCAGTGTCATCAAAATGAAAAGTCCTGACACCATTGTTTATGAACAAGATAGTCAAATGGCTTTGTCATGTTTTCATTATGACACTTTACTCTGTACATTTATTCCAATGGCAATAAAGTCAGATTTTTGGCGACACCCTAAAAATGCTCCAGACAGCACTTATACTATTTGCACAGCCATTTGAAAACTACAGTAAAGTTAGACATCACTGCATTTGGTGTACAAGACACTGAATATGTATGTTCACATTTTTATGCTCTTTGCAATTCTAATTAATTCACAGCATTGTGCAAAAGAATAAATACACCCTTATTTACAACAAACATAAACTTCCTTTGGGTAGAGCTGTGCACAACTGTAAACAATATTGCAGGACATATTGGAACTGAACCTATAACATACACAGCTCTGTAAATCATTCATCAAATTGTTCAATTTAAACATTTTCAGAAAAAAAATATTTACATTTTTTAAAATAAAATTTGCTTGACAGATTTTGACAACTAGTTCAACATTTTTGTATGTCAAGTAATGAAATGACGACAGCATCCACAAGTTTAGTTAATTTTGACTGACATGACATAAGCAAATGATTATGTTATAAAACAGCAGAGAGTTGTATGAAAGCAATTGATGCATGTCCAAAAGCATTTGCAGTTTGTTGGAAGGAATGAGAAACTGCTACTATGATGTGCACAAATGACTAATTGTTTTGAGAAATGCATTAACTGTTGTGCAAATGTAAATAGTGTGAGAAATGCACCAAAGCCACTGAGAAAAACTGTAAAGACCTGATATCTTTCTCTTTGGCAGATTTGCATGGAGCATGTGGAGGAACAGGGAAACACATGTCAGTAATGACAAGTACACTGTAATAAATTAGGTACTGCCTAATTAAGTTAAGTTGAATCAAATTAACTTTATAAAACATTTTAAATTATATATTTTACAGAGATAGATAAATAGATAGATAGATAGATAGATAGATAGATAGATAGATAGATAGATA
>CAIGQZ010000461.1:3807164-3834726 GCA_903798205.1 Danio tinwini
AAAATAAAACAAATATAAATGTGTTGCTCAAATTCATTCCCAGTTAATATTTTAAAATCATTGAAACATTATAAAATCATTATAAAAGATAATTAAGCATGATTTATTTTTCCATAGTTCTAGGTGGTTCTAAATAAATGTGGTTTTATTTTCTTTCTATATACATTTACATAAAACATACCAAGTCTAGGTTAGGGTGGAAAACAAACGTGTTGTGTTTTGTGACCCAACATTATTTGCTAAAAAAAAAGAAAAGACAATGACGTTTATTCATTGTTTTCAACACATCAGTGATTTCATACAACAGCTTTTTTGTGTTTTTAGTTCAGCCATATACATTAAAGGCAGACATCTCCAGTTACAACAGCATTCAAAACATCAGAAGGTACAAAATCCTTCACCTAAAAAAATATGAGTTTTTC
Source organism: Danio tinwini (assembly GCA_903798205.1). Classification (NCBI taxonomy): domain Eukaryota; kingdom Metazoa; phylum Chordata; class Actinopteri; order Cypriniformes; family Danionidae; genus Danio; species Danio tinwini. The sequence goes on from CAIGQZ010000461.1 coordinate 3,807,587, forward strand.
TAATATTTTTGCATATTATCAAATATAAATTGTTATTACCTTTAAATTGCATTGATCATTCAACTAAATTCTCCAAGTGCCGTAAACTTTAATGTTTTATTTCATAATAAAGACCAGACTCCAAAAAAAACCCCAGCAAGATCATTACAAAACTATAGTACTGAAGTGCTTCATCATCCCTGAAGAATTATAATGAGTAACAGAAAAACGGAAGATTGTCCTTTGTGTGTCCAATCAATCCTTCAGTCAGACACTTCAGTCTATGGGCAGCACTAGTTTCTTGGTCAGCGTGTAGCGTGGTTCTGGCATCTGCTTGTGGCCCTTTAAAATCTTTTTGCTCACTTCAAAGTTCACCTTTGTCAGGATGGACAACATGTCCTCTTTCCTATTAGAAAACAAAAAACAAAAGATTTACTCTATGACAGGGGTTCCCAAACTTTTCAGCCCACAACCCCCAAAATAACAATGCCAGCGACTAGGCATGGGCCGGTATAAAATTCTGACGATATGTTAACCTTGGATAAAAATATCACGCTTTCACGGTCTTAGGTATTGTGATTACTGCTCTAAAATATATTCTTTTTAAATGTCTGGGTAAAAAACTAAAAAAATTTCCCCTTTGAAATTGAAATGTGATATTTTGGAACAGTAAACATGTCAGGCTAAATAATTCAAATAAATCATTGACTTCTGCTGTCTTCATTAGTTTCTAAAACAGATCTTAAAACAACATCTTTGGATATCTTTTCTGCTGGAGGTACTGTTCTCTTAAAAAAAGTAAATAAAAAAATATTACACATACCTTAGAAACGGTATTACAGAAAATTTTGATGGTTTTAAAACCTTGAGTTTTCCAAACCACAGTATAGCTTAAAAACGGTTATCGTCCCATGCCTACCAGCGACTCACAACCCCCAATATCCTCTGAAATGGTTATAAATATACAAACCTTGCACACAACGGTGCATAAACACACACCAATAGGCCAAGTCTACTTTTCATTTAAGTTTGAAAAACGCCACTTGGAGATCATCCTCTATGTTCAATTTTATTTTCAGTATTTAATTTTTAACCGCTAATTTCACTGAGTGCCGTAAAGGTGTCAAAAGGTTTAATCTGGTGCTATAAAATCAATCTGCTGCTGAGTCTGATGCTATTGCTGTACCTTTAATATAATGAAATCATCCCAGGGGTCGCGATTCAATGGAAAAAAAAAATTAGCATGTTGTTTTTTTACTGTAACTATTAACTACTATTTTATCTTCTGTAGGTTATGGATAAAATGTGGTAATTCTACTAATAGTTTAATAAGGGTCCCGAGCACCACTTTGAGAACCACTGCTCTATGAATCCACCAGAGTCAATTCATAATCAAAAGTATTCAAGAGGAGCATTTTTCTCAGAGGACACAGGATCTCCCTTCACTCTTCGTTTGCTTACATCAATAAAATCATTAAAGTACACTCACTGGCCACTTTATTTAGGTACACCTGTCCAACTGCTCGTTAACGCAAATTTCAAATCAGCCAATCACATGGCAGCAACTCAATGCATTTAGGCATGTAGACATGGTCAAGACGATCTGCTGCAGTTCAAACCGAGCATCAGAATGGGAAAGAAAGAGGATTTAAGTGACTTCGAAGGTGGCATGGTTGTTGGTGCCAGACGAGCTGGTCTGAGTATTTCAGAAACTTCTGATCGACTGGGAATTTCACATACAACCATCTCTAATGTTTACAGAGAATGGTCAGAAAAAAAATATCCAGTGAGCGGCAGTTGTGTGGAAGCAAATGCCTTGTTGATGTCAGAGGTCAGAGGAGAATGGCCAGACTGGTTTGAGCTGATAGAAAGGCAACAGTAACTCAAATAACCACTCGTTACAACCGAGGTATGCAGAAGAGCATCTCTGAAAGCACAACACATCGAGGCAGATGGACTACAGCAGCAGAAGACCACACCGGGTGCCACTCCTGTCAGCTAAGAACAGGAAACTGAGGCTACAATTCGCACAGGTTCATTAAAATTTGACAATAGAAGATTGGAAAAACCGTTGCCTGGTCTGATGAGTCTTTGGTATCAACAACATGAAAGAATGGATCCATTCTGCCTTGTATCAACGGTTCAGGCTGGTCGTGGTGGTGTAATGGTGTGGGACATAATTTCTCGGCACACTTTGGGCCCATTAGTACCAATTGAGCATGGTGTCAACGTTACAGCCTACATAAAGCGTGAATCGTCTCAGACTGGTTTCTTGAACATGACAATGAGTTTACTCTACTCAAATGGCCTCCACAGTCACCAGATTTCAATCCAATAGAGCAACTTTAAGATGTGGTGGAACAGGAGATTCACATCATGGATGTGCAGCCAAACAAATCTGCAGCATCTGGACCAAAATCTCTGAGGAATATTTCCAGTATCTAGTTGAATCTATGCCATGAAGGATTAAGGCAGTTCTGAGGGCAAAAATGGGTCCAATACGGTACTAGAAGGGTGTACCTAATAAAGTGGCCGGTGAGTGTATATTTAACTGATTTTAATGCTTTAGCATTTACTATTCACATGCAGTTTATTTTTGACTTCATAAAATGTTCTATTTTTTTTTTCTTTCAACAACAAAATTTTCTGATGAAGGAATGTCTATGGGCCGGTGTATATGAGCTTTTTCTTTTTTTCCACAGTGTTGTTAAATAAGTTTGCACAATTTGCATAACCCTTTAAATTTAACTGTATAGATGCTTATTATTTAAAGAATTAAAGTATCAAATATAAAAAAATAGTAAGACATTAGTTGTTCCAATCTATCAGTGGAAAGCAACATTAGTTCACATTTTCTTCCTCTCTGAAGCAAATATAAATTCTTACATCAGACTATTCCTTTTAGTATCAGTTTTTTGAATCTGTACTTATGGGTCAAATAGTTAAGAACTAAAGACTAACTGCAAAGTAAACTCCCTTATCTGTATCACATCACATTTGTTCACAAGTGGAATCATTGTGGAACAGGAATATAAAGTTATACAAATCATCAGAGCAAATTTAGCATGAACGAGTGTCATTTGAACTCACTTGGGACACAATTCCTCCATCTTTCGACAGAGCTCCTGGATAAAGATAGAGCCCTGTTTAGTGTGTCGGTAGGAGAGGTAGTGCTCTACTGTGGCCATTCCGATCAGGAAATCAGCTTCGATTGGAATTTTGCGGTACACTATCATTCCTGCATCCTCTTCATATTTTTCGTTTTCCTCAGGAGCATCCTCGAGTCCATCCGACGTCCAAACACCAACCTGGGCCTCATCTCCTTGGCAGGCTTGAATAAAGAAAAGCTTGGGCTTGCTTGCTAGTGTTCTGCATCCAGCAAAAGGCAGTGTGACTTCTCGGATTTCAACCGGTTTACCATCTGTGCCCAAAACTGTGCCTTTCTCTCCATGTGAGAGAATACAGCAGACAAAAGCACCCATTAGAGCATGATTCATATTTGCAAACTGCTTTATCTCCTCTTTTATAGCCGAGGCTTCCAGATCATTCCGTACCTCAATCTTGAAATGCATTCTGCTAAACAATGTGACAAGTCTATCTACAAAGAGAGAGAGAGAGAGAGAGAGAGAGAAATTTAAAGCATCACACATTTTAATAAATACATACACTGTAAAAAATGCAGGTTCATTTCATTTTACACAATTCATTCATGTTGTCTCAAATCAATTACGTTAGTTTTTTTCCAAATTTAGGTGGATTGTATGTAAAACAATTAAGGTGTATCCACCCAAAAAATGAAATTAAGTTGTTTTTAGCTAATTTTAAATATTATTTTTAAAGAAGCAGAAATAAATAAATAAATAAATACAGCTGGGAAAATAAGTATTGAACACGTCACCATTTTTCTCAGAAAACATATTTCTAAAGGTGGCCGTTGACTTGTGAAGATTTGCCCAGTTGTTGGTAACAACCAAATAAATCCATATATGCAAAAAAAAAAAGAGAAATCTAATTAGTTTACAATCTAATTCATGCGTAATAAAATAAAATGACAGAGAAAAAGTATTGAACATGAAGAAAGGGAGGTGTAGATGAGGTGTAAACTTAATGTTTACTTAACACTTAAATCTTTATTTTGTCATAAAATTATATTCTGATAATTTTAACTGGTTTTGTGGTCCAGGGTCATATATTATATTATATTATATTTTATATATATATATATATATATATATATATGAGCTCAACACTTTAGGCAGAAATACCTTTGTCCATATCAGTGCCTGTTCGTTTGTGCAGGTTAGTACTTTCCAAGAAGTTGCAGTTGTTGATGATTAGACAGTATCCAAGAGGCCGCTGGGTCAGTATATAATATTCGTCTGGCTACATGAACGCAAATCAAATCACATTAAATTAGCAATTTTTCAAAATCCTTTAGGAAACAACAAATACAACTTATCTCACATATTTGTCATTAACATTAAGAAACGTTTTTTTTTGCTGCAGGATAATGCAGGATAATGACTAGGTGTCATATCACTATACAAGTCATCTCTTATTCTGAAATTGATCACCATACAGCACCTTTTTTCTAAATTCAATCAATTAATAGATCATATATTACGAAAATTTGAGAAGAACAAACAACTTTTTTACATCTTCATATACTCAATCATATGTGATTATTTTGCTGACTTATTTAGAACGTCAGGGCAAATGTTTGATTAAGAACATAGAAATCTAAAATAAACATTAATAAAATACAAACATTTTTTTCAAAACAATGATTACAGGCCCAAAATAAAATATTGCTAAAAAAACAATACATGCTGATTGTTTGTTTGTTAGAAAGGTTAAATAAATTATGTAATATTTAAAAATAATAATTAAAATGTAAAAAATAAAACTATTTTTTACATTGAATGGAGGTTCTGCGTCTGTAGTAATTGTGCCAGCCGAGGAGTTTCTCCTCCCTAAGGAAAAGCACTCGATGTAAACGGTAGAAATGGATGCCAAAAACATTATGTTAGACCATGATTTGAGAGTAGGTATGACAGTATAACTTACTTTCTCTCTCTATTGTCTGTTTCAAAGCCAAGGTGGAAAGAAGAAACAACATGAATTAATGCACATAAAAACATTTTAATTTATGTAATTTTAATTTTTTTAAATATATCATTTTTATTAATCCTTTTTCTCACAATTGCTTACAGATTTAACCAGAAACTCTACTATAAGAAAGAATTAGTGAACTTACTTTAGATACAGGGTTGCTGATAAACACTTCTTCTAGAGGAAGTCTGCCTCCTACTGTACAAAAAAATTAAAAATAAGCTGTTGATATAATAAAGTTTTTCATTCAAAATTGTAGTATTATAAAGTACTATAAAGTTTTCTAACTGGCGAATGACATGAACTAGTAGATTGTCTACTGTCATCCTTAAGGTGCGCGTTCATGATATCAGAAACGTGGATTTGGACCGCAGGGGTGGGACTGTGTTTCAAAGATATTATGCTAACCGGTTAGCATTTTGGCAGATCACCTACTGCATCTTTAAGTGGTTCTAAACTTTAAACACAAAAGTAGATATTCTAAAGAATGGCCAGTAGGAACAAAAACATATATACTATGTGAGAGAGTAAATGACAGATTTTTCATTTTTGGGTGAACTATGTCATTCACTATTAGAGCAAAGTGGTGATGATATTTATTTTATATATTTTTTTGCTTGTTTAATTAATTTGTTTATTGTATGATTTGTTTTATGTAACAGTAAAACTTGGCTGTTCAATGTCAAAAATTTTAATGCTTTATTTTTTCAGAAATATGTTGGTTCCAATTTTTTTAAATACTGTTTTAGATATCGAATATCACATTATTAAGCATGCCATTTGTCCTCAATATTGCACAGCCCTAATATAGGTCATTTGTTTGATGTAATCTTTAACCTTGTTCCTGGTCTCTGTGACTTGGATTCCTGAACCTCTCAATCATATTAGCCAGTTGTTTGTCACATTTTTCTAAAATTCTGTAAAGTTCATCCAGATTGTCTGCTCCAAGCCTCTGTTGTTTTTCCATCTCAACCAAAGCATCTAGAAATGACTGTATTGGGAATAAAAGAATACATTAAGTGTAACTGGGTAAATGCAACCCATTATTACTGTATCTACCTGATACATTCAATTCTTTATTAAATAAAATGCAAAAAAAATAAAAATACATTGCTCATTTTAAAAGCCAATTATTAAAGTCTTAGTAGTTCTTCATCAATAACATTCATAAATTCAACAATTCTTTCATAATTATTATGTGTGTGCAATCTGATCATAATAAACCAGAGGTCACCAAACTTGTTCCTGGAGGGCCGGTGTCCTGCAGATTTTAGCTTCAACCCTAATCAAACACACCTGACCAAGCTAATCAAGGTCTAGGTATGCTTGAAACATCCAGGCAGGTTTGTTGAGGCAAGTTGGAGGTAAACCTTGCAGGGACACCGGCCTTCCAGGACCGAGATTTGTGACCCCTGTAATAGACACTGGGTTTTAACTCACAGTAGATTTTCCTAGCTTTGCCCTTGGAAGATCCAAAAGAAACTTTGCTGAGCGAAAGTTTTCTTCTGTCATGTCCTCAGATATTTTAAATAGCATCTTTCTGTGAAATTAAAGTAAAAATACGTCACTAACATTGTATGAGGAGCAATTTTCCAGAAAAATCATACAACTACCACTTCGCTTATCTCTTATCAGACTACCAGTTTAAACAGAGGACTTTCCAGTGTCATAATCTACATCTACAGTTCAATAAAAATTGTTTTCATACCTATAGGCAGAGACACCTTTACGAGAATCATCACATTGTAGCAGATTTCTTTCCACTTCCTCTTTGGATTTTTTCAGAATCTCGAGCAAGTCAATGCGGCCAATTGTGATCAAAAGTTCAGGGAAGAGCAGCTCATCCTCAAGCAGACCTTGCTCATCCATTCGCAGAATCAGGTCTTTAGCATCAGTCACTGACTCCAAACGCCTTTTGGGAATGAAATCTAAGCACAGAAACTTCAGCTGGTCCACATCAACGCTTGTCAGGTTCTCATCAATCTCGTGAAAAATCTGAGGATCCATATTCTACTGCATAATGTAAAAAAAATAACATTTTCACCAACCAAAGGAATCCCCTTACTTTGTAAACAGTCTGATAGTCATAAGTTCAACAGGACATGTTACGACTTGCCCTAACCTATAGGCAACTGGTTCTGAAAACATGCTCTAAGTAACTTCAAGGTTTAGTTTATATATGCTTATTTATAATATATAGCTCATATATTACGACATATATAGTTATATAATACAACATATGAGCATATTTTAGTTCCAGATATAGGAATTATAGTTCTAAAACATAAAACTACTGTCATTTAACAAGTTTTGAATCGTGTTAACGCAGCATAAACTATTTAATAAAAAAAAAAGTTATTATATACTTTTTTATATTTATATAGCATTCCTGGTCACAGCTAGTCACTGTATACATTTGTTTTGTGAATTTATTACGTATTTTAAAATGATATGCTAGTTATCCTGTGACACTCCAGCTAACTTCAGTTTAATCACTCTTGAAATGTGAGTGTAACCTGTCAATACTTAAAATTTCGTGTCAAGCTAGTTAATTTTTTACTCCGTAAGTGACCTGCTAACTCAGTGTACCAAACTAACTAAATAATTATGGCAAACAGTCATTAAGCCTAACGCCAACATGTCCTAAAATACAAACACAGCTCTTACCTTGATGTTTACACCATCCAAGCGAAATAAAATCGACGTGAATCCTCGTATAAGAGCTAAAGTCAGGCTATCCGGATTGACATGCTAATGCTACTGTTTTTTTCCGATTGACAAGTTGCTTTCAGTTTCTTGGCAAATACATTTTGACAGCCAGGAAGTGACATATGGGTACTTTTAAAAAAAATGGAGGGCGTTACCATTGAGTCACGTAGTTCTGAAGAAATTTACAGTAACTCTTGACACAAAAAGAATAGTATTTTAAGCATGTTTAATGTGTAGCATATCTGTATAATGCTGTTTAGATTTTTTCCTATACCAATTTTAAAATATTGCAAACTTCTAATATTTTATACACTAAAATGTTTGATGTCTTCCAACTTTCAATACTGTATCTCTCACATAAGTAATAAAAGTGCTTACAAAAACAGTCACTATACCAAGGCACCATTAGAAGAAAACTTTTATTTTCTGTCTTGGCTAACATCAGACACATCATGGTTAGCATTTATTATCCTGATAGAATGTTTCAGGACTCCTGGGATTTTCCAGGATTTTGAGAGGCAAAGGGTGCAAAAAAGTCACGTGCAAAAGAGAAGACATCTTGAGGTTTTCTTAACAGCAGAAACTGCAGGAAGTCCGCCAGTAAAGCCTTCAGCTCAGGGTGTTGTCTGATGTATGTTGAGTAATCTGCTTTGAGCTCTTCCTGTGTTATGAATGTGTAAAATGAGTCAGATAAAACTAAAATGGATAGTACACCAAATATGTTCGCTTTTTTTAATAGATCACAAAAGATGGTATTTTGAAGAATGTTGAAAACCGGGACCGTCAATCCCACTGTCAACACTGGTGATAAACTGCTAGGGCTGAATTTTGGTCCCAGTCCGCCCTTGCCTGCAGCCTTTGACTTCCATAGAAGTTTTTTTTATTATAGTGGGTGTCAATAGCTGCTGGTTTTCACCATTCTTCAAAATATCTTCCTGAGTGTGTTAACCCAAAAATCACACAGTAATTACATAAGTATATGTTCATTTTTAGGTGAACTATCCTTTTAATTTGATTTAGGGAGAACATTTCAACAATAGATTTGAATATTTGTACCCCACAATATTGTTTTAATAACTGTGTAGAGGTCTTTATGAATAGTTATCGCACAAAATATTACAATAACACATATCTGTGATACCTTTCTGTCAAGAAACTTAGAGTAAAGCTCCATATCTTCCTCCCAAATAAGTGGCTTCTTCTCAAACACTGGAATCTTGTCCTTCTCCACTGGAAAAAAAAATGTTTTAACCTTTTTTTACTTTATTTTTTGGGCTGTAAAGATTCATTATGATCACAAAAGAGCAGAATGTGAAGTGAAAAAAAGTCTTGTTACCTCCATCCAACAAGACAGGCAAATGCAGTAACTTCATCACTGCAGGTGAGCCCAACTGCATTCTGCTTGCTAGATGCCTATGTAAAATATTTGAGTTAAAGATCATTTTCAAACATATATCTAAACTGAAACATCAAGAATATATGAAAGCAACTGAATTTGATTGAAAGATGCTTATCAACAGCTACCACCAAGGTTCTTACACCTCTTGCAAAGTCAAATTTAAGCACTTTTCAAGCACTTTCCAGGTGCATTTTAAAACTTTTCCAGCACTATTTTCAGCAAGTGTGGCATATTTGCATACATATAAAAACTTCCTAAAATGATATCAGATGCTATTTGTTATTGTTTCTATAGTACAGTATTCTAAGCAACAGTTTTAATGACATATTTACAATGTCCAACATTGAATTACTGTCATTTACTCTTTTAAATGTCATTTATTTGCAATGTAAACGTTATATTTCATCTTAAATTTATGTTTTTTTTTATTTCAAAGGGCACGGATTTTAAAATTAAGATGAAACAAATTAAGTTTTAATTTTATGTAGAATAAAAACGTTTTTTATTTACCTACTTAGTCATTATTACCTATTGAGTAAGATAGATTTTTACAAAAGCAACACAATTACATTTTGAACTATATGCAAAATCGAAGCACTTTTCAAACCCTGAAAACAGTAGATTAAAACTAAAGAATTTCCAGCACCTATACAAAACCTGCACCATCCATTCTTGAGTAACACACTACACGCTTTTCTTTCTAGTCAAACTACAAAAAGAGTATTCTACCCATCAGGCATTAGGTAGCAATGCCATGTTGCTGAGGAGTGATTTGCAGAGGAGATGGTCCTTTCAATCCCAAAGATATCGACTAAATCTTCCCCAATCATCTGCTTCTGCCACCCAAGTGATTTCTAAAGCACACAAGTGTATCAGTCTCATTTAAGAATGATTAAAAGAACAACATCTGCAATCATACATGGCATATAAATAACATCTAGGTGTAAAATGTAACCAATAATCTCCCTTGACTTACATAAACTGACTTTGAAAGCACAGTATCTGCATCTAATGACAGGAATGTCATCTTTTCTAGAACAGTCTTCTGTCGAGCCATTATGCGCAGGAGAAGGAAGTTAGATGCCTCAGACACAAAGCCATTTAGAGAGCTCAATGGGAATGTGTGGGTTTGTGTTTTCACTCCCTGAAAAATAAAGAGATACTGTTATTGATTTTTTTTTTTTTAAGTATGACTAATTTTATTTAAAACACGCCTTAAAGGGATAGTTCACCCAATAAAAATAAACATCACCTCATCATTTATTCTCCCTTTGTGAGTTTCTTTCTTCTGTTGAACACAAAATAAGATATTTTGAAGAATATTGGTTACTGGCACTCAGAAGACCCTTTCACACAAACAGACCTTTCCAGAAAATTACGGCAATTTTCCAGAAAGGTCTGTATTTGTGAACAGGCCCTTTGTGAAAATACTTGTAAATTTGTTCCGGCAATTTTCTGGAAAGAGAAGTTGTAACATTACCGGTAATATGCCGGAATGCTGCGCTGTGTGAACGCAGAAGGAAAATAGCCAGAAAGAGCGCGTTCATGCTTAGAACGTGCTGACGTGAGATGTCTACTCCAGCCAATCAAAACATTAGGACGTATTCATATCCGCGCTGTTCATAAAAAATAAAAGTCTTTGAATATTTTTCCAGACACATTTAGCTGCTAGATATTAGTCAAATAATGTTTTTATGTCTCTTCTGAATGCCAACTGTGTAAATAATTATCAATAAAATATGATAAACCGCTGTTTGTTTACCTTCAAGTTCTGCTTCACTTGCTTGACGCGTGTGCTCGTGAAGCAGCTGGTGAGCGCCACCACGCACACATGTACATCTCGACATGAGAAAGTGTTCCTTCATATGTTTTATCGAAGTTGTTCACAATACTTAATCATCCACAGAGTTTGTAATGTAGTCAAATTTTTACAAATACAAGAGCAGCCGTTTAGAGGCCATTTCTGGTTAATGATGTCAGAATTTACCGGTATTTTGGAATGGATCTGTGAATGGTCCTTTGTGGAAAAATTCCGGAATGTCCTTGCCTTTGTAAACAGCGCTTTTTTAAATTTACAGTTAAAGTCATTCCGGTAATTTTTCGGATATTTACCGGTATCACTGTGTGAAAGGGGTTATAGACTTCCATAAATAAAAAATCAATAAAAAGTACTATGAAAATCAGGTGCCAGCTATCAGCATTCTTCAATTTTATTTTTTGTGTGTTCAACAAAAGAAAGAAACTCAAATAGGTTTTATACAAGTGAAAGGCGAGGAAATTATGACAGAATATTCATTTTTGGGTGAACTATCCCTATAATATTACATTAACTATTGAAATCAGCAAATCTGCCAGGTTTGAGTTATCAAATGTGCATTTCACTCCCTTTTTTTTTAAAGTAAATGTATTCAAAATATGTTGAGCAGAATGTTATTTACCTCTCTCTCTGAGATGACTCGATCAACCACTAGTTGATCATCTTGTCTAACAATATGAATCTTCCGGTCCATCGTTTTCTTTTCCAGCTGGAATATTTACAGATTTGATTGAGATGTGTAGTATAACATTAATTATTTCTATTGACTTAATTTAAATATGTTGGTTAACACATACTGATGTCAATGCTTGTCATAAACTTTGCATTTATATCAATGAGAAAGATACCTTTACATATTCATGATGGTTCTCTTCCAGTATCTCAAGCTTTCTGGATATGTAGGCTGTCAACAACACAAATAAAGAGCTAATATTTTATTGTTATAAATATTTTTTTTTAATAAAAATACTTTATTATTTATTATAATTTATTAATCAATGCCCATAATTTTTATTAATATGCCATTGTGATCTTTTCTCTAAATCTGTAAAACTCTTCTCTGATGATGTATTGGCATGAGGGACAAATTGTCACTCATATGAGATCCACCAATAGCAAACAACAATGATTTTAAAGATCTAATCTTTCTATGAACAAAATTAAGTATCGACTTTGATATTTTCTTGTGTGAGAAGCCAAATCTCTCAGCAATATGTCACAAAAGGGAAGAGACAAAAGACACAAATTTATAGTCAGCATTAAATAGAAGTTCAGTTTGTCTTGTTTTGTAAAAACATATCAGATACAAACACCTTCTGTAATGAGAAAAAAAATTTCAAGTTTGTCTAAAATTATCTATTATGATTTCATTGTGACTAAGAACAAACTGAGAATATAACACAAATACGTTTGTTCTCACTACCAAATAATAAACCTAAGTCATAATACAAAGCTTACCTACGATGGATGTGCCACAAGGGACGTCATCAATAGTTCCCTGACTGTTGGCATGGACCAAATAGCAAAGCTCCTCATTGTAACTCGCTTTAGTAACACTTACAGAGAAATCTCCCAGTTCTCTGCCCGAATCGGACACGGTCACAAGCGAATCTGCGAACAAACACTGCTCCAGATCCCTCTGTGCTGCAAATGATAGCAAAAGTAGGTTGGAATAAAAAAAAATATTTCAAATGCAATCTTGTACTTTAAATCTCTTGGCTGGAAATGAATTTATGCTGATCAATGTTCTGATGATCTGAAAGAATTTGAAATAAACACTGAATACATGTAATGTAAAATGCGCAGTTACATAGTTGTTGTTACTTTGTATTAACTGTAAACAGTACTGGCACAGTTAACATGGTAATTAATCGTATTAATGGAATCACACACAATAACTAAATAATAGTACAACAAAGCTAAAAATTAACCATTAAAAAATAATAAACTTTAGTCTTTATATTTAAATCCCGATATATCGAAACACCCATGTTGTTGGTAAACTAAACAACGTTTAACCATGGTATTTATAGTAAACTGTGGTTACCAAAACAATTTTTACATACTATACTTTTTCTATAATAAAACCATTGAGGACAAAGCTGCCATTACCAGATGGTCTCTGTAAATAAAATAGCATCCTGACATTAAACTGAAGTCAAAAACTTTAATATTGACGTAATTTACTGAATTATAGTCATGTTTAATTACTTACCAATGTTGTAAATAAACTTCACTGCATTAACTGAAGCTTTCAGCTCTTCTGTTTCATTCTGGGATGGTTCACCTTCCTCCATGAGACTTCCAGAGACAATCAAGCAACCGTTCATAATATAACAATAGTCCTTTATATAATATCACTCACGTTAACGTTACCTGTATTGTATTGTTTTAACAGCTCGATCCTTCAACTGACTTCAGATCCTACAACTGAAGCCACTTGGCTAATGCTAATACTAACTGAATATCATTGAATCATCAAACTACAAGCTTCAAAAACGCGTTACAGAAATCAATACAAATACTTACAGCGTCAACATTAGTCCTTAAACGTCTTTATTTAGCGTTTGTGTTTTTTCGTTCGTGCCTCAAACTTATTAGCATCTTTGGTTTCCATAGTAACGATGTTGTCAACGTCTACCGTAAACCTTCTTGTAATCGCGCCAGTTTCTAACAATGCAAAACAAAGAACGCACTCGTTTTAATTACTAATTCATGGGTTTATTATCACAACACGTTGATAAATAAAAATCACTGCTTGTGGTACCATAGGTTTTCAAAACTCTGTTCATGTGTGGCTCACGGCACATTAATAACAAGGTAAGAAAAAACAAGTGTTTAATTATTAGAGGAAAACGTGTCTAAAACGTTCAGACAATGCTTTTCAAAGTCTATCAAATACAGTTCAAAGAAATCTGTTTTTATACAAAAAAAAAATGCCCAAGTCAACTTTACTCAAATCTGCAGTTGGAGCACTGTTTCCCAATCTTGCTCCTGGAGGTACACCAACACATATTACAAATAGGCCTACTCATATTACTGTAATGGAGTAGTTTTTCCTCAGGAATTGTACTTTACTTGGTAGTTTCAAAAATCTTTCCTTTCACTTCAGTCACTACTTTAGTACATTTATTTTCTCTTGTCTAAAGTTACTGGCTAATTGGAATAATTAGTCCTGTGGTTACATTCCAATCAAATCGCACCAGACAGATCGAAGACATGGACGCTTTAAAAATACAGCAAACATGCAGAGCGTGGAAGTGTTAAAGTTCCAGTGAAATTAATATAGCGTTTTTTAGATGTTAGAAGAATGTTAGTCTTAAAAGATATGTATAAGCTTGTGTGGTACAAAACATTGACAAAATTCACATTTAGACGATATAAAACTGATGTAAACATGTAAAGCTTGGGGTTTGTCACATCCGCCTAAATGATCAACGTTTTTTTTTTTTTCACGTCGCCTCATAGTTCTGTTTCTTATCAAATCTAAACCAATCAAATGCTCTTTAGTAGTTGACATGTCCCACCGTCTTTTCATTTGCTTTTCATTTGATGCTCTTAAGCTCAATCAATCTCACTTGCAGAGTTGTGATAAAACAAAATGCTATTGGCTGTTTTTTTTAAGGGGAGGAGCTACTCTATGTCCCACCCTCTCTTCATTTTTTCAGTTGAGATTATGTCAAACATCGAATTAAAAATGCACATTTCAAAGCACTTCACAGGACCTTTAAAAGTGTCCAAGACACAATTTTTTTTACGCACAATGACTGAGAGACTATTTAATGACTGAAATCGCCAAATGGTGCTAAACAAAAACTAAATGCACTACAGAATGCTACGTTTTCAAACACATGCACAAATTGCATATATCCTATCAGCTCTGAACAAGTTTGGTTTGTGGAACCAACTGCTGGACACTTAGTCCAGTTAATTCAGGTTCAAATGGCAGATTCAGATTTTGTTGGCTTATTATAGGTGCGTTTATTAATGTAAACTGTTTTCACATTCAATTAATCTCATATTTTTAATTTATAGTTCACCAATGGCAAATAATTTAACTTACACTTCCTTAATCCTTAAATGAAAATGACCTTGGTGTAAGCCACATTTTTAATTTGCAGGGTATATAAAGGGGAATAATTTTCACAGCATAATACTCACTGCCCTTGAGAACCTTTAGACTTTTAGGCTACTTTTTACTCAAAGTATGAGTAGTATTAAGAACAGACATTTTTACTCTACGTCCACTAAATTGTTTGGCAAGTAATGGTACTTTTACCGGAGTATGATTTTTCAGTACTCTTTCCACCACTGCACACCAACAATACATATTTTGGCATATGTACATATTCCTCTCTTATGTGACCCATTGATTTCAGGTTTTTGAGTCTCTTCTATTGTTCTGATGAGTTGATTCAGGTGTGTTTGATTGGGAAGAGTTTAAAAACATGTAGTGCTAAAACATTTTTAAACTCTTCCCAATGAAACTGTTGGTGTGCCTCCAGGAACAGAGATGCAAATCACTGTTCCTGGAAATACTGGGAAACACTGTTCCTGGGTTGGGATACACTGCTTTAGGTCACCATTAAGATTCACATTAGTGTTTTTAAATCCAGCACACTTAATATAGAGTGCCCTCCACTAATATTAGAACCCTTGGTAAATATCAGAAAAGAGGGCTGTAAAAAAATCCTTTATTATTTAATCTTTTGATTTTATGCTTAAAATATTAACCAAAAAAAAAAACCCTGAAGATTTTAGTGATAAAAATAGTGGCTTTTTAACCCTTTCAAGCTATTTTGTCTAGAGAGCAGAGGTTAATTCGTTTACTGTAAATCTTTGCCTGTATTTACCAAGGGTGCCAATATTATTAGATGGCAGAGTATTTAGGGAGCAATACGTTTGGGTAGAAATGGTTTCATTGGTTAAATCCTCCAAATGTCAGGGTATAAACATCTTATCGGTCCTTATAAATGTCTTTCCGCCTGCGCAGCTCCTCTAAAACTCGGGCGCGATATGATGTCCAATCCTCATCCTGCTTCTGCTGCAGGCCCAGAGCATGATGGAGATCATGGGAGTGACTCCGCAGGAATGGATTGTACTGCTTCTCCTCTAGAAGAGTGGATGGACACTATGAAGAGAGAGAACAACTTCACGTCAAGCCTAGTTTGTGAGAATTACATTTAAAAGGATTATTATACTAGGCCCCATCACCTTAATAAGGAGTTCCGGGCTATAAAAATGGTTTTGTTTCTTTTTCTGGTTAGGGAAATACATTAATTAAGAAAAAAAGGCAACATATTAAATATAATGAATGTAAATTTATCCACTGTTTTGTAGAGGGGGTCACAATTTTACCCGAGATTTGGAGCCAACTAAATTTAATCAAAGATTTGTAGGTTTTCAGTAAAAATTACTGACTTAGCAATATAAGTTAGGCTTGGGGTTAATAATGATATTTAAAAAATGGGAAAAAAGCTATTTTGTGTTTTACCGCCATTGTTTACATGCCTGCAACTGAAGTAGTATTAATGATATCCTAATATTCTTTAAGATTTTGGTTCTTAACAAACTTACTTTCAATATTTGTGAGGTTCTATGTTGTCGTTAAATTTAATTTGCTCAGCGCACATACTCAGTGCTCAGAAACAAAATGTAGACCACATTACATACAGCTAATACTTTCTTCCTCTAAAGAGGAATGTATGAACAAATAATGTTGAATGTAGAACATATTTGGTTTGATTACTTCCCTCAAACAGAACAACTGGACAGAGCATACTTTCCGAGTGCCAAATTTTGGTTGATCTGATACTGAAAGACACTTGATATTATTCACTTCTTCCTTACTGTACACAGTCTCTGGCTCCTCTGTTGTAGCACCCACTGCAGCTTCTGCTCCCGTACCACATTGCCAGGCTCAACTTCAGCAGCAAACAGCAGGTTATCCTCAGCATATTCATGTCCTTAAAAGAAAAAAAATCAAAGAGTTACACCGAAAGTTCAATTATTTACAATAATAAACCATTTCTAATAAATGCAGCTAATAAATTGTAATATCTTCAGCATTCCAATAAGAACTGTTCATTTTGATTCCATGGTTACTTAGAGCCAACTTTCAACAAAGGGTTAAGCAGTAAGCATCAAAATGAATGAAAAGTGTTTCATGTATTATGATTTACTCGTAACTTTTTTCTCTTCATTTATATTTTACTTGTTTATTCTTAAATGTGTCATACACTAAATTGATTAATAAGTTTAATTATTCTCTGTTTTACATGCTCATTTATTTCCCATGAAATATCCCTAGAATCAGAAGTTCCATATTGACCTTTTTTGGATAGGTAGTGAAAATGAATGATTTTTTTAATGATTCTTTTTGTTACATATTGTGCCTTTAAATGACAGTTTCATTCCAAGTTTGTCATTATTTTAGTAAAAAACAATTAAAACATTTACTTGACAGTAACCTCCTTTCTATTGCCATATAGATCAACATTTTTAAATGGCACACCTCATCTTTCAACCTAACATTTTGTGTAGCTGCAAAAACATGAGAAGCATTTCTGAATAGTAGTTTGAACTAATGTTTTAATCTTTTATTTACTAAAAGATTTCATCTGTTATGCGATAATCCAGTTTTGAGCATAAAGTAATAAGCATTTTTGGATGGAAACATAGCTAGTCACATTTACATCATTTAAAAAAATTGCTTTCCACTTTTATTAAAATGTAACCAACACAATTAATGTAATAATTTTGAAGAAATGGGCATGTTTTAATATAGTTTTTAGAGCTAGGGCACTGCCATCCTGGCATATCTCTTTGTCTGACGTCACTAATCAAGTTTGTTACATATTTTTTTTATTAAAGAGGAACTCAATTTACAAAATAATGTAAACTTGACTGACTGCTTCACTTACACTTTCTTACTAACCTGCAGGACAAAGTATGGAAAATAGTGCCAACCATGGCACAAATAAAAGATAATTCGACTTTATAACAGCTTCAAATTATGAAAAAAACTTTGCGTTTCATTACCAGGCCAAAGCAGAGTATTATCGTTCAGTGATCCCACGGTATCCAGAGAGGACAACATAGTAGAGGCATTACCCTCAAACATTCTCCCTACAAGGATTGGAAATGAGTTAGAGATGTAAACAGAGCTGGATTGACTGAATGCTGAATTCTTATTTGCAGTTCTGAAATACTCTGCTGTGGATCAATACTAGGTAAATAGTCATTTAAGTAATCGTGAAGTATAAACGCAATGTCAAACAAAGCAGTCAGGTAACAATAACACTACAAATATTGTAAACAAATTGATAAAATGACTAAGCGCACACTGAGATAGCACAATGAATAATGCCTCGCTCACCGCATCCAGAGAGAAATACCAGATCCCCTGAAAACAGGCTGCTGGGACCACCGATCGCACGGCCGTCAAGCAAGTAGATCATGTGACCCACTGTGTGTCCCGGTGTATAAAAGGCTCTGAAGTGAAGCTGAGTTCCAAAATCTATTGTGTCCTTGTCTAAAAGGGGGCTAAAAAATACAGAAAACATCAATGTAAGTGGTCTGTTTCATACTCGAGTAACATCCCAAGTATTACATCCTATACACAGCAAAAATAGTTTAAGATGTATTAGAAAAGACAGAGAGAGATGTAATTTCTCAATTAAAGATGTCTGTATTAACAAAAAAAGCTTCTTTTTTTTGACACAGATTTTTTTTTTTCACTTTTTGGATGCATTTAAAGGGATAGTTCACTCCAAAATTTGTAATTTGTTTTCCTACTTTGAAAGTCAATGGGGTGGCGCAGTGGGTAGCGCTGTCGCCTCACAGAAAGAAGATCACTGGTTCGAGCCTCGGCTGGGTCAGTTCGCATTTCTGTGTGGAGTTTGCATTCTCTACCCGTGTTCGCATGGGTTTCCTTCAGGTGCTCCAGTTTCCCCCACAAGTCCAAAGACGTGCTATAGGTGAATTGGGTTGGGTAAGCTAAATTGTCTGTAGTGTATGTGTGTGAATGAGAGTGTATGGGTGTTTCCCAGTAAAGGGTTGCAACTGGAAGGGCATCTGCTGCGTAAAACATATGCTGGATAAGTTGGCGGTTCATTACGCTGTGTGACCTCAGATTCATTAAGGGACTAAGCCGTAAAGAAAATGAATGAAGTCAATGGCTACCACTTACCAGCATTCTTCATATCATCTTCTTTTGTGTTAAAGAAACTTATAAAGGTTGGAAACAACTTGGGGGTGAGTAAATTTTATTTTTTTTTGTTCAAATATCCCTTTAAAGTGGTCATGAACTATTTTATATTTTGTTTTTGTATTGTTCTTTGTGGTCCACTTAGAATTGTATTAAGATATACATATATAAATTTGAGAAATTAAAACGTTTTGACTTCTCTCATTGAAGAACACCATTTTAATCAGTCTGGTGGATTGTAGACTCAGAACTAAATGCCCACTGATATGATCGGCTAACAGTATGCTATTTTTGAAAGTTGAAAAAGATAGTTGTCAACTTCAGCATGTATGTTTGTTAGCCTACATCTCTCATAGATGGATGCTGCAGTGATTTATGGTTATTCATTACATTTCCTTCCACGTATTCCCTTTATTCATAAGGGGTTGCCACAGCAGAATGAACTGCCAAATTATCCAGCATATGTTTTACAAAACGGATGCCCTTCCAGCTGCAACCCAGTACTGGGAAACATCCATACACACTCATTCACACACACTCATACACTACGGTCAATTTTGTTTATTCAATTCGCTTATAGCGCATGTGTTTGGACTATGGCGGAAACCAGAGCACCCGGAGGAAACCCACACCAACACGGAGAGAACATGCAAACTACACACAGAAATGCCAACTGGCCCAGCCGGGACTCAAACCAGCGACCTTCTTGCTGTGAGGCGACAGCTCTAACCCCTAAATCACCGTGTCACCCTGATTTTTGGTTAACAAAAGCATATATACTCAGGTCATGTCAAATTATCTGTAAAAGCAACAGTAAATGTAATAAAAACCATTTTGTGGTGCTACATTACTGTTGGATTCAATATAATCAGCACAGAATTGTCTTTCTGAAAATCAAGCACTGAATTGTGCCTTGTTTGTAAATGAATCTGCAATAAAATTAAGTAAACAAAGGACCAAGCTCTTATTGACTTGGTCTGGAACTTAGAAAGTAGAAATTCTCTGGAAAGTATTTTTATAGTCTTTGTAGCCTGGTTTCTGCATTGACCTGCCTTTGCCTTTTATTTCCTAATTCAGAAATTAGTGGGTGGGGCTAAACAGGCAATGATGTAGATTTTCTTCTGCGGAGGCGGAGTTTAACCACACTATTGTACTACAATAGTGGCATATTAGGTAGATTAGCTTTAATATAAGCTTTTTTTTACTTACAGGACTGTTTTATAATAATATGTTTTATAATAATGACCTTTTATATGTTAAAAGATCAATGGAATTTTGATTTCTCAGTTTGTGATCTCTTTGAAAGAATGATGATCAATTACTTACCTCATGTCATCCTAAACCTGTGCATTTATTCATTTATTCATTCATTCATTCATTTTCTTTTTTCGGCTTAGTGCCTTTATTAATCTGGGGTCACCACAGGGAATGAACTGCCAACTTATCCAGCATATGTTTTACGCAGCGGATGCCCTTCCAGGTGCAACCCACCACTGGGAAACATCCATATACACTAATTCACCCACATACACTACGGACAATTTAGCTTACCCAATTCACCTATAGCACATGTCTTTTGGACTGTGGGGGAAACCTGGAGCACCCGAAGGAAACCCACGCGAACACAGGGAGAGCATGCAAACTTCACACAGAAATGTCAACTGACCGAGGCTCAAACCAGCAACGTTCTTGCTGTGAGGCGATCGTGCTACCCACTACACCACTGTGACGCCCCCTGTGCATTTATAATTCATTCATTCATTCATTCATTTTCTTGTCGGCTTAATCCCTTTATTAATCTGGGGTCGCCACAGCGGAATGAACCGCCAACTTATCCAGCACGATTTTACACAGCGGATGACCTTACAGCCGCAACCCATCTCTGGGAAATGCATTTATAATATAGTAAAATATATTTTTTGAAGAATGTTTAAGTCAATACAATGGTTGCTTTGGGACATTAGATCCATTAAAATTTTCTTTAAACTATATATTTTGTGAGTTCAGAATATGGAATGGCAAAGTAAATAATAAAATATTCACTTGAACAGTTCAAATGATACACGAACTGCAGGTACTGACTGTGTGAGGCCTGGAATGTTGTCCATTGCGTTCCCATACACTCGACAGGAACTGTAGCGTCTCTTTAAAGCCCTGTTTCCTCCACTGTGGTCCCTGATTAGGAAATAATTACATTACAAGACATGCTTTGATTCAATTATTCATTCCAAGCATACAAGACATTTGGTCATCTTTACAACGTGATCATGTCTCATTCGTAAGAATTACTTTAGCAATTTCTCTTCTCTTTTAAAAGCATGCATATTTATTATTTTATTTTTTAATCATGTGATCTTAAAGCTTCTTTATACTTATATCACAGCCTTCCTAGAAGTCTCACACAACCATATGAATGTCCACCAGCCCTTAATGGTACTGTGTATTTATTAGCCATGGTCATTCTGCCACAGTTGCTTGCTAAAATCATTTATTCAGCAAGTAGACATTTTTGGCATTTTTTTTAATGTAGTCTTACCAGTGCTTATGTGTGCAGAGAACAGCTTGTAAAGCCACCCCCTCTTCCTCTAAGCAAGCCTGTGTGGGAGTAAGGACAGACTATGAGAAATGAGATAAAAATAGTTACGGCTCTGGCTAATTTCACACTCAAGATGACTTCCACATGCCCTGTAAAGCATCTCTTCAAGTAAATGAAGAGCCCTACATATTTTGATTGCGACAAAACATTCCTTACCATAAAGTGATACACAGTTTAAGATTACACAAACATTTTAATTCGCTGTTAATATCTTCAAGCATCTAAAATGTAGATCAGTATTTTTCTTCTTCAGCAAAAAATTTGAGATTTTCTGCCTAAAATCATTAATTAATAAACTAATTAAATGGCAAGTCAATGGCTACTGCACTGTAAAAAATTGCTGTAAAATTTATAGTATTGCTCAAAATGTACAAGTGCATTGTAAATAAACAATTACAACTGTGCTGTAGTTTTACAGCAGTTGTAATTGCTAATTTACAGTGCGCTTGTAAATTAAGCCAAGAGAATACTGTAAAAATTGCCAATTATACAATACAATTAACAAGCGTATTGTAATGTAATGTATTTTTTATTTATTGCCATGTCAGCAACCAAGGCTATTTTCATGGCAAGAACATTTCAATAATAAATAAACAATTTAGAACAACAAACAAATAAAATCAAAAGTAAATAAGACTTTTAGTATTAATACATGATAAAAATTGTACAATTTATTTTTTCTGGTGTCACTTTTTTAAAAATGTCCTTAAGAGAGTTCATTTCATAAAAAAGTCTTCTGGAATCATTAAAAGAAGGACAGTCCAGTAGAATGTGTTTTACTGTAAGAGGAACTGTGCAGTACAAACATCGAGTGGGGTCTTCATCTTTAAGTAAAAAAGCGTGGGTAAATCTCGTATGTCCAATACGACATCTGGTAAAAATCACTTGATCAAATCTAGTCTTAAAATGTCTAAAATTCTGTTTAAGATTTCAGGTTGGATTTCATGTAATTTATTATTTTCCAATGCATCGCACTCCTCTTGCCACTTATTTAAAATGTAAACGTTGATAAAAGGTCTTATCTCTGAAGGAGGAATTTGACATTTGTTCACCATCTGCTTCAAAGCGTCTTTAGCAGCTGCATCAGCTCGCTCATTTCCTGAAAGCCCAACATGTCCTGGTACCCAGCAAAAAATTATATAATAAAACTGGTTTTGTACATGGTGAACTTTGGTTAAAATACTATCAATCAAAGGATGATCATTTTTTTGAAGATTCCATCACTTGGAGGCATGATTTGGAGTCTGTAAAAATAACAGAGTACTTTTGTTGGACATTTTCTATATACTCCAATACTAAAAGTAAAGCACGGGCTTCAGCTGTGAATATGGAGCATTCTTTAGGCAGACTGACTCCATAACTTTGTTGTCCAGACACCATTGCTGCTGCTATGCCATTTTCCACCTTTGAACCATTTGTAAATATTGGTGAGTTGAGAGAATATTGGTTTCTAATATCCAGATATTGTTGTCTGTATACATTGGGATGAGTTAACAAGCGTATTGTAAATTCATTCATTCATTCATTCATTCATTTTCTTTTTGCCTTAGTCTCTTTATTAATCAGGGGTCGCCACAGCAGAATAAATTGTCAACTTATCCAGCACGTTTCACGCAGCAGTTGCCCTTCCAGCTGCAACCCATCACTGGGAAACACCCATACACTCATTCACACACATACACTATGGACAATTTAGTTTACCCAATTCACCTATAGCGCATGTCTTTGGACTTGTGGGGGAAACTGGAGCATATTGTAAATGAATAATTCCAATTGTGCTATAAAACTACAGCACAATTGGAATTGTTTTTTACAGTGCACTTGTACATTTTTTAGTATTACTGGGAATTAAAATTGCCAGTAATACTGTAAATTTTAACAATCTGGTTCTTTCAGAGTCAAAATTGTTTATATATTTTTGGCTTCTTATGACACATTGAACAATCTGAGGCAGAACAATGGGTCTAAACATTATTTGCCAGCTTATAACCTTTAATCCAAAACTTCAGCAAATGATCCTCGGTGCTTTCATTATATTCTTGAGCATGAACTTTCAGAAACTTGGTTTCAAAATGAGCTGGCACTAGTTGTTTACTGCTGTTTATATGGGTTGCAGCATCCAGAATAAGCAGAAGTCAGTTCCATTTTAATGAACAACACTCATGTCGTCTTACCATTCATAAACCGTTCATGTCATTTTTCCTTATGAACATCAGCTCACTTGTGAGTTTGCGATTATGTATACCATCATATCATATACAGTTGAAGTCAGAATTATTAACCCCTTTTTGAATTTTATTTTATAAATATTTCCCAAATTATGTTTACCAGAGCAAGGATAATTTCACAGTATTTACTAAAATATTTTTTCTTCTGGAGAAAGTTTATTTGTTATTTGTTTTATTTCGGTTAGCAGTTATTAATTTTTTAAAAGCCATTTTAAGGTCATTATTATTAGCCCATTAAGCAATATTCTTTTTCGATTGTCTACACAACAAAGCATCGTTATACAATAACTTGCCTAATTAACCTAACCTGCCTAGTTAAACTAACTTAATTTAGTTAAGCCTTTAAATTGCCCTTTAAGCTGAATACTAGTGCCTTGAAAAATATCTAGTAAAATATTTATATTATATATTAGAGATGAGTTATTAAAACTATTTTGTTAAGAAATGTTAAGAAAATCTTCTTTCCGTTAAACTGAAATTGGGGACAAAAATAAACAGGGAGGCTAATAATTCTGACTTCAACTGTATATCATGACTGGAAAACTGTTTTCAGGACTGTAACCTGAGATTAAAGTTGATAACATAGTAAATGTGCAAACTAATCATTTCACTTCATAAGACCTGAATGTGTCTTCAGGAGTCATAAGCATTAATTATGTTTTCCCTGTGTATATAAATCAGTCACACTTTACAATAAGGTTTCATTTGTTTATGTTAGTACATGCATTTATAAACATAAAAAAAAAATGCTTGTTAACATTACTTACAGGACGCGCTGCATGTTAACATGAATTAACAAAGATAAACCTTTTTCCAATAACTAACGTTAATAAAGAGAAATAAATACTGTAATAAATGTATTGTTCATTGTTTGGTCATGTTAGCAACAATATACATTAAGTAAGATTAACTAATACAACCTTATTGTAAAGTTTTACAGATCAATTTAAATACAATTACATACATAACAAGTGTCAGTAGCCTTTGACTTTCATTTCTGAATCCCCAAGGATTATATTTTCAGCTAAAAATATTTTTCAGCGTTTACAAATTAAAGAAGACAGACTGAGAGTGAATAAATTAACAGCAAATGTTATTTTTGGGGTGAATTATCCCTTTAAGGTTAACTATATCACTCATAGTAATTCATGAAAAGGATTTAATCTCTACATTTGAATTAAAAACAAACTGGAATCCTTCCATTACGATGACAGATTTCCTATAAAAATAACTGAAAATTATCCCATCTTAAACAATTCTGGTAAACCAGTGAGGAAGGGGGAATACTTTCCACCAACCACATGGGTTTGGCAATTTCTCACTACAGTGAGACACATAATCCAGCAAACTACTTGTAAAATCACTGCAAAGATGGTTTATGTCCAACCTGAACAGGCTGAGGGTCAGCGGGATCAACCACAACAGCCATATTTGATGCAGTGTCGATCACCACATAGCTGTAGTTGTCTAATAAGATGGGAACCGGTATGATCTTGATCCCTGTTGAAAGTAACAGAGTGTGACATTAGGATAATCAGCTGTTCAGTGCATGACGGAAAAGGTCATTCTGCTCACCATTTATTATAGTCGGTTGAGCTCTGGAGTGGCCAGTGGGATACCGTTCCCGTGCTTTTTTCATCTGCCTCTTGTGAAATATGTACCCGAGTTTGGTCCGTGTATACAGAGAGTACCTGGTAGTAAAAAAGGACAACTCTATGAAATTAGACAGAAATGCTGTAGACATTTTTATAATAATTAGCTAATTGAGGTAAAGTTGGTTTTATATTCACACATCCAGACTTTCTCCTTAATATTATATTTTCAGAAAAATATTCTTTGCAAATTCTATATAAGGAAATCATATCAGCAGCCAAAGACTATCAAAGTATAACATTGTTCACAGTCAAATAAATAGTGCTAGTGTTGTTTTGAAGTCATACTTGCATGCTATTTCTGACCGAATATTCAAAGTAGCATGGTAAACAATATAGAGACTGTCTATGACAATAGATAAATAGATACTAGCTCTTATTTATCAGATACTAGTACTTATTTTAATAGTGACTAGTAACTATTCTGTTGTTACTAGTAACAAATTAAATTTTTCATTGATTTCTATGGAATCTGTCATTGAGATATCAACTATTCAGTTTTGACTATGTATTCCAGCTGGGACTGGTACATATTTTTATGTACTAGTAGTTAAGCGTTAGGTACTAGTACTTATCATTATATACTAGTATTTATTCATTAGATACTAGTATCTTTAATAGATATAGTACTTATTAATTTAGACACAAGTACTTATTAAATAGATACTAGTACTTATGAAATAGATGTGTACTAGTAGTAGTACACATTTATTAAAACTAGTACTTGTTTGAAATGTTACTAGTAAAATGTTTAATCAAACTACTCTTCCATTTAGACTAGTCATAACATAAGACGATTAAAAAAACTGAATAGTAAAATAAAAATTGTCACTAGTAATAGTTATAAAAGATACTTGTGTCTAATAAATAAATACTAGTACTAATGAATAACTACTAGTATCTATTTTATAGTTACTAGAATCTAATGATTTGGTACCAGTATCTATGTAAAATGTCTAATAAAAAAAAAAAAATCTAATTATCTAATGATTAAGTACTAACACCTAATGAGTATGTACTAGTATCTAATACTTAGTTACTATTAACTATTAATTAGATACTAGTAGCTAATCAATACGTACTAGTACCTAATGATTAACTACTGCTACATAAATATTGGTACTAGTCCCAGCTGAAATACATACTAGTCAAAACTGAATAGTTGATATCTCAATGACAGATCCCATAAAAAGCACAAAAAAATTAAATTTGTTACTAGTAACAACACAATAGTTACTAGTCACTATTAAAATAAGTATTAGTATCTAATAAATAAGTACTAGTACCTATTAAATAGATACTTTCTAATGAATACGTACTAGTATCTAACACTGGGGTGGGCAAACTCGGTCCTGGAGGGCCGGTGTCCTGCACAGTTTAGCTCCAACTCTAATCAAACACACCTTTCTAGTGATCTTGAAGATACTGATTAGCATGTTC